>JABMCL010000214.1:417500-562500 GCA_018857735.1 Alviniconcha marisindica | reverse complement strand
ATGCGCATGCATGTGTGCATGCTTGGATGTGTGCATGAGGGGGTGGGGGGTATGTGGTGTGTGTGTGCATATATATGTGTGTGTGTGTGTGTGAGTGTGTGTGTGCATGTGTGCATGTGTGCTTGCATGCATGCATGGGTGTGGTGTTGCATGGCAGGTGTGTGTATGGGGGGGGGGGTGCATGTGGTGTGTGCATGCATGCAGTGCATGTGTGCCTGCATGCATGCATGCATGTGTGCATGTTTTTGTGTTTGTGTTGCATGCACTGAATCTTAAAAACACATGCATTTAAAGAATGCGTAAGCATTTAGGGCCTGTGTGGGTTAGACACTCGAAGTACCCGCTACTATGATTACTGTCATTAACACAAGCAAACTGTTTGCCAGCACTCACGTCTTTGGGACCCATTTTGTTGGCCAGCATGTTGGGCAGACGAGCAAAGTGGGTGAAGACCTCCACACACTCTGTCCACAGGTTGCCCATGATGATGGCCAGATGCTTTAGGCGAGGGGAAAACTTGATCTGCAGCAACACAGCACAACCCAACCCTCGCTCAACTGTCATTTGACGGTCACAGCATGTCAGGAAACTGAAAGGGATAGTGCTGACCCAGGGTCATCCTTAACCCTTTCAGCACCGGAGGCTTTACTGCTTGTGCAGCCTCTGTTGCCGAGGCATTTTTAGCCTTGCTGCGACAAAACCAACAGCTCATTATCTCCCCTTATGCAAAAGGTAGAGCTGCCATATTTTGCACACGCTGTGCGTGATTTTCAATATTATTCCTTCACTATCTTTCAGCAGTTAGTGAAAGACAAAGAAAGGAATATTTGAGGTGTCACTACTGTATTTTCATCACCGAAGAGACTGAAAACTGTCATTTCCACACTATCTAGCCAAACACACTTGCTTGCTTGAATTTGATACAGAATCAGCAACACCTGGATCAAAATCACCGTTGGTTGCAAGGAAAAAGGAGTGGTTAATCAAGACTTGGTGAGACAAAGGACCACAGTTCAAAGTTTGTAAGCAACAGATTCAAACTCTGGACCTGCCATGACCTCACCCATTAAGGCTAATTCAGTCCAAAATCTCACTTTCAGTTCTGTGGTCCATCTTTTCTGCTCAAAGATGCGGAGCATTCATTACTTTCCCCAGAAAGTGTCTGCATCAGTTTGTTGAAAATAACGCAAATGATGCAACAGTCTTTTGTCTTTTTCTTCACGTGCACTAACATTTGTACGCATGATGAAAATCCCAAGCATTGGCAGCCCCTTCGTTGTTGGCATACCAGAAAATACAGCACACGCCGGGTCAACCCTTCAAGACAATGCAGCTGCCCAAGTGGAAGGGGAACTGAAAACAGCCACATATGCAATCTGTCTCCCAAACATGTTCAATCTGTCTCCCAAACGTGCAATCTGTCTCCCCAAAAAACATGTGCAATCTGTCTCCCAAACATGTGCAATCTGTCTCCCAAGAAACATGTGCAATCTGTCTCCCAAACATGTGCAATCTGTCTGTCTCCCAAAAAAACATGAGCACTAACTACTTGAAAAGAGGAACACTGAAGAAGAAGAAGAAGAAGAAGAAGAAAACAAAGAAAAGTGGACACAAACACATAAAAAGTTAAAAAGAATGCTATTTATTATGACAAAACACAACATAGGAATTTGGGGGGGTAAGCCCCTTTTTTGCGAAATATGAGATGTAGGATATTTATCTGCTTTTGGTTGAGCTGTTTTGTTATGCTGCTTTGGAGTCAAAAAAGAAAAGTGGGTAGGTGTCAGGCTTGGCATTGCCACCGGTAGTTTTGAACCTCACCACCAACCAACAAGGAGCACTACACGTCCACCTAAGGCAGACAACTCTTGGTTCCTCCACAGCGTGCTCACCTTGCTGTCTTCCAGCACCACCTTGACGCTGAACAGCGGGTAGGGTCCTGACTTGGCATCCCCGTTGATGGCTTTGGACATCAAGATCAATGAGCGTTTGATGTTCAGTCGAAAGGCCTCGGCCAGCATGCTGTCACATCGGACTGTGTAGCGATACCAATGGTCCTGCACCTGCAGTTCAGGCAAATGTTTGCAGTCTTCCAGTTAAGCGTGCAACAAATACAATAATTAAAGTATTTATATAAAAAGCTCAAAATCTTGTCCGGAGTGACTATTCTAAGAGAACACATGCACACAAACATGCAGGCACCCACACACATGAGTATACTGACTACACAAAGCTTAATTTACACACAACTTAAAACAGGCAGAAACTGAGCAAGCATAGCTTGATCAACAAGCTTAAAGCAGCAAATGCATCAATCCAATCAATAAAGCATTCCCACCACCATTTATTCAATCAGTTGATCAACAGGTTATCAGTCAATCAATCCACAAATCTATCAATCATACAGTCCATTAACTCACTCGAGCCTTCTCTGGTCTACATTTGCCCCATCAGGGCACTGACCAAAAAAGTCCCTCCCCTTCTTCATCCCTTCCGACTGCATCCACAGCAAACCTACTAACCTCCGCGCCATCTTTGGCAAAGACTGCGTGCGTGCTGCGCAGGCAGCGCAGGATGTCAGTGTAGATATCCTTCAGCTGTCTCAGCATGTTCTGCCTGTGTCGCAACTGTAGCACACATTACAATCACATTAACTCTTACACGGCACTACACCCGGTGAAAAACGTACAACCTCAAGGCACTGTGCATCAACACAAGTTAAACAAACAAACAAAAAGATCATCACATGGTATAAAAATTGACTGGAACTATGTACACTTCTAAATGAGCACACTCACACTTGTAATTTATATGCATACTGAAAACACATCAAACTAACTTCACTCTCTCGACAGACGTACAATTAACACTGACTGAATAAGCACAAAGTTCACGGAAAAGGCAGCGAGTCAGAGATGTGTTTCTAGTTGGGACCACAGTACAATCATCACCACACAGTTCTTCTTCCGTGTTCCTCTTATACTGAAGGCAGAACACTCGCTTTTTGGGGAGACGAACTGGGTATGTGACCATTTTCACTTTCCTGGCCACCTGGACAGCCACATTCCATCTTCAAGGGTTGACCAACCAGCCTGATGGGACCTTGTGGCCGTCTGGCTACCACGCAGGACTGTAAATCTAGAGGACAGGGGTTTAACTCTTGCCCGCAAAAAAAAGAAGGAGAAGAACCACTTTTCGGTTCGTCTGAGCCAACGCTCATCCAGACTCGCTAGTGCCGGTCTCACCGTCACGTGCACAGCATGCACCAAGACTGTTGCACACATCAGAGATCCTACGTCCGCCTTTCATTAAGAGAAGACCGTGTGGCCGGAGGCACGAAAACACGCAGATAATGCGTAACAGTAGCAGGCTGCCAAGAACGGCGCTTGCAGCAACTACTAATGGCAGCAGCGGAAGAAGAGGAAAAGACTCCACCTGCTCATTAGCGAAGTCCAGGCCCTCAAACAGCTTGCCCACGGGGATGTTGATCAGCAGCATTTCACTGATGCGTATGCACTGCTTCAAGATGTGAGAGTTGGTGTCCTTGTACTCGTCTACCATCCTCTGCACCTGCAGCGTACATACACATGATGTCAACATCTGAGTCAGGACTATCATTCTCTGCGCCTGCAGTGTACATACACATGATGTCAATGTCTGAGTCAGGACTATCATTCTCTGCGCCTGCAGTGTACATACACATGATGTCAATGTCTGAGTCAGGACTACCATTCTCTGAGCCTGCAGTGTACTTACACATGATGTCAACATCTGAGTCAGGACTATCATTCTCTGAGCCTGCAGTGTACATACACATGATGTCAACGTCTGAGTCAGGACTACCATTCTCTGAGCCTGCAGTGTACTTACACATGATGTCAACATCTGATTCAGGACTATCATTCTCTGAGCCTGCAGTGTACATACACATGATGTCAACATCTGATTCTGGACTATCAATCTCTGAGCCTGCAGTGTACATACACATGATGTCAACATCTGAGTCAGGACTACCATTCTCTGAGCCTGCAGTGTACATACACATGATGTCAACATCTGATTCAGGACTATCATTCTCTGAGCCTGCAGTGTACATCCACATGATGTCAACATCTGAGTCAAGACTACCATTCTCTGCACCTGCAGTGTACATCCACATGATGTCAACATCTGAGTCAAGACTACCATTCTCTGAGCCTGCAGTGTACATCCACATGATGTCAACATCTGAGTCAAGACTACCATTCTCTGAGCCTGCAGTGTACATCCACATGATGTCAACATCTGAGTCAAGACTACCATTCTCTGAGCCTGCAGTGTACATACACATGATGTCAACATCTGAGTCAAGACTACCATTCTCTGCACCTGCAGTGTACATCCACATGATGTCAACATCTGAGTCAAGACTACCATTCTCTGCACCTGCAGTGTACATCCACATGATGTCAACATCTGAGTCAAGACTACCATTCTCTGAGCCTGCAGTGTACATCCACATGATGTCAACATCTGAGTCAAGACTACCATTCTCTGAGCCTGCAGTGTACATCCACATGATGTCAACATCTGAGTCAAGACTACCATTCTCTGCACCTGCAGTGTACATACACATGATGTCAACATCTGAGTCAAGACTACCATTCTCTGAGCCTGCAGTGTACATACACATGATGTCAACATCTGAGTCAAGACTACCATTCTCTGCACCTGCAGTGTACATACAGATGGTGTCAGCGTCTGAGTCAGGAATATCATTCCCTGAGCCTGCAATGTACAGATGGTGTTGACATCTGATTCAAAACTACCATTCTCTGCACAGGCAATGTACTGATGGTGTTGGAATGCCTGAGTCCTTGTGCTTATTCCCTATTCTCTGTCACTGCAAATGTACAAATGCTGTATTTATCTGAATCACCGTTCATCAGTCCGTGGATTTTTAACAGGGAGGTTTTTGTCAGTTTCAATATCAACGGCCCATATTAACAGTTTTTTCATTTAACAATGGAGGCTACTGTCAACATTCAAAATCAACAGCCCACATTAAAAGTTTTTTCATTTAACAATGGAGGTTCCTGTCAAAGTTTTTAAAAATCAACAGCCCACATTAAAAGTTTTTACAGACTGCTAAAAAGATCTTCTTTATAGACACATCAAATTCACAAGGTGCAAGTTGTTGAGATCCTGTTCAGATATTTAACAAGCATACAAAATTTAAACTTGACTGAATAAAAACTTACCGAGAAAATATCCTGTGCAGTTTTATCTACACCCTGTGATCTTGAAATAAAGTCAAGGCCATCGAAAATGCCACATGACTAGATAGAACCCAGCAGAAGTGAAAATCATGCAAAAATTGAAAGGCTGCTCTCCAAAAAACGAGTCAAACAGAGTCAAAAACAACACCAACAAAAAGAGTAAATGTTACGGTTCTTGTGGACGCAGAAAATGTATCAATTATCTCTCTTCATTCTCACCCTGATATGTCCGTAATGGTTGACTAGGTGTAAAACACCAAGTTACTTACTCTCTTCATTATAATCAATGTCAGAAAACTGATCAACATCGGAAAACAGCCATTCCCAGTTTGAACCAAGCCTGACACGAACTTACCATAATATAAAACCAACAATTACAGACAGACATCTCACGGCCTACATGCTTTTGATTGATTGATGATCGCTTATATAGCGCTATTCTCCGCTCTCTTGAGCAGACTCACTGCACTCGCATGTGGTTCTACGTGAGTGACTAGCTTTTCACAGCGCATTTTTTGGATATCCACCGAAGTGGTGCACTTACAGCGCTGACATGGCTGGTGCCACATGAAACTGCAGCCGTCTCGGCGCAAGTTCTGTGCACACCATACAACCATGCACCATGTCACTTCATGCAAAGCCACATACGTAAGGTGTATGCGTGTTTAGCTGTAACCTGCCACCTGCACTTTTGGCAGAATGACCGGGGTCTTTTACGTGCTACTGCGGTAACACGGGGTGGAACAGATACCGAAATAAGTCGACCCTGGAGAAGAAAATTATCCCGCCACTCCTGCAGGGATTCGAACCCGTGACTTTTCAATCACGAGTCCGGCGCTCTAACCACTGAGCTATCCCCGCCCCTATGACTAGGCTAGGACTGCACGCTGCCAACAGCCCAACCTTGCTGGCATTTATCCTGCAGTCCTGGATGTAGATGTCAGCCACAGTCTGCGCCCAGTTGAACTTCACCAGTCCCGGGTGAATGCGCTTGTCCAGAAACCTGATGCGCTCGCGGAACAGCCCCAGCTCCTCTTCATCCAGAGTGCCAATAATCCTGTCGCAACAGATCAGCACCACCAAGTCCAGCCAAGTCCATATACTTCAATCATCATCCCTCACAGGGCAATTCAAAGGCCTTTTCTATTCTGTCCTTCTACTTTACTCACCATCCTTCACGGGGCAAATCAGCCAGCCTTTTCTACTCTGTCCTTCTGCTTTACTCATCTTTACTCTTCATCCTCCACAGGGCAAATCAACCGGCCTTTTCTACACTGTCCTTATACTTTACTCTTCATCCTCCACAGGGCAAATCAGCCAGCCTTTTCTACTCTGTCCTTATACTTTACTCATCTTTACTCTTCATCCTCCACAGGGCAAATCAGCCAGCCTTTTCTACTCTGTCCTTATACTTTACTCATCTTTACTCTTCATCCTCCACAGGGCAAATCAGCCAGCCTTTTCTACTCTGTCCTTATACTTTACTCATCTTTACTCTTCATCCTCCACAGGGCAAATCAGCCAGCCTTTTCTACTCTGTCCTTATACTTTACTCACCATCCCTCACAGGGCAAATCAGCCAGCCTTTTCTACTCTGTCCTTATACTTTACTCATCTTTACTCTTCATCCTCCACAGGGCAAATCAGCCGGCCTTTTCTACTCTGTCCTTATACTTTACTCACCATCCCTCACAGGGCAAATCAGCCAGCCTTTTCTACTCTGTCCTTATACTTTACTCATCTTTACTCTTCATCCTCCACAGGGCAAATCAGCCAGCCTTTTCTACTCTGTCCTTATACTTTACTCATCTTTACTCTTCATCCTCCACAGGGCAAATCAGCCAGCCTTTTCTACACTGTCCTTATACTTTACTCATCTTTACTCTTCATCCTCCACAGGGCAAATCAGCCGGCCTTTTCTACACTGTCCTTATACTTTACTCATCTTTACTCTTCATCCTCCACAGGGCAAATCAGCCAGCCTTTTCTACACTGTCCTTATACTTTACTCATCTTTACTCTTCATCCTCCACAGGGCAAATCAGCCGGCCTTTTCTACTCTGTCCTTATACTTTACTCACCATCCCTCACAGGGCAAATCAGCCAGCCTTTTCTACTCTGTCCTTATACTTTACTCATCTTTACTCTTCATCCCTCACAGGGCAATTCAAAGGCCTTTTCTACTCTGTCCTGCTTTACTCATCTTTACTCACCATCTCTCACAGGGCAAATCATCCAGCCTCTTCTACACTGTCGTTACCCTGCCCAGCCCCTACAATCAGTCACTGCATGCCACTGTCCAACAGCTGTCATTAACGACTGCATCCCATCTGTTTTCGATTTCAAAGTTTTCCACCTTGCAGTAAATACTGCCATATGCTGACGACTGTCTCTTTAAGATTAAAAAAAAGAAGTTTTGAATGACATGGCCTCACCTGTTGTAGTCATGCACCACCAGCAGAACCAGCTGCCGCAGAGTGTACAGTTTATCACAGTTGCGGTAGAGCTTGGCCACATAGTGAGGACACTCAAATGACAGGCGCCACCAGTACGCTAGCTCCGCGAACAGCTTCAGGATGGGGCTGAAACATCACCACCATCAGATGAAACATCACCACCATCAGATTTCTTCACACCCACAACAAAGAACAGCTTCAGGATGGGGCTGAAACATCACCACCATCAGATTTCTTCTCGCCCACAACAAACAGAGAACAGCTCCAGGGTGGGGCTGAAACATCACTATCAGATTTCTTCACATCCAAAACAGAGAACAGCTTGAGGATGGGGCTAAAACATCACCATCAGATTTCTTCACTCCCACACATAAAAAGAGCACAGCTCATGCAACTTACGCTTTCAAATTGACGTCCAGCATGCGGGGATTGATTTTGCTCCTCTCCATCAGGGGGCACTCCAACAGCAAATGAACTTCCTGCACAGACGCAAACAAGAGCTGTCACTTTGCTCAATACCCAAACGCAGGACAACGTATTTTTTTGAGAATTCAAACTCGTGACTCTGGCCTTGAAGACGGCCACAAAAACTTTTCACACAACAACTGAACTAGAACTAGTAACGGTGTACCAGAACACAAAGTTTCATCATTTAAAAGTACACTGGTTTGGAAGACATGTGTGAGTCGCCGATATTTAAATGCCTAATCAACTGTGAGAGTTATATCAAGGCAAAATAAAAAACACGTTAAATAAATTGGAAAGGCTAAAACTAGAAGAACAGAATTTCCTGGCAGCAGATGGAGCATGCTAAGCTATACAAACCACCTCCAGGCTTAAATGATGGATTCTTTGATGGCTGTGGGTTAGAAAACCTGTGGAAACAAACAGTCTTCGAGGGTCCAAACCTTGGGACTGTGACCTGGTTGACAGCACCTCAAACGTTTCACAAGCAAGTCAATCTGGCAATAACTAGCACCATCAGTACGTATCTAGTTTGAGAAGTAAATTCAATACTTCACAAGATACTGAGCAAAAAAATATTCTTTTTATTTAAAACATGTCCCCTGTACCTTTCAGACAGCAATCTACTGTCAAAAGACTACATGCAGTGCTCACCTTTTCAAAATGACAGTACAGTTATCACAGGTGTATTCCTTACTGCAGTTACACTCTCTAAAGGCTACACCCAATACTCAGCCTGTTGATAGTGACATTGATTCACAGTGTGTCCACTGCATATTTACTGTGGCTATATACACCCAATACTCAGCCTGTTGATAGTGACATTGATTCACAGTGTGTCCACTGCATATTTACTGTGGCTATATACACCCAATACTCAGCCTGTTGATAGTGACATTGATTCACAGTGTGTCTACTGCATATTTACAGTGGCTATATACACCCAATCTCAGCCTGTTGATAGTGATTACAATGTGAATATTCAAACTACAAGTCTAGTCAAACATGCATTTATTTACATGTCCCTGTATCGCATCACTTAAAGCTACACCATGCTCAGCCTGTAATAGTGACAGTCCAGTTCACAGTGTTCAGGTACTCGTTACACCTTAAAGCTACAATCTCACCCTGTATGATAGTCAGTCACAGTGTCTCAAAGTGCTATATCACCCTAAGACTCAGCTGTTGATAGTGACAGTCACAGTGTCTCAGGCTTTTACTCTAATAACCATAGTCTCACCTGTCATGAATGACAGTGTCACAGTGTACTCATATCTTAGCTGCGGCATGTCACCCAATGACTCAGCACAGTGATCACTAAGTTGCATGTCACAGTGTGTTCTCAATGTGTACTCCATATCCACCTCTAAAGACTGCGGACAGTGCTCACCCTGTCAATAGTGACAGTCCAGTCACAGTGTCTCGAGGTACTCTTTATCCACCTCTAATGACCATGCACAGTGCTCACCCTGTCAACAGTGACACTAGTTCAGTCACAGTGTCTCAACAGTGTACTCCATATCCACCTCTAAAGACTGCGGACAGTGCTCACCCTGTCAATAGTGACAGTCCAGTCACAGTGTCTCGAGGTACTCTTTATCCACCTCTAATGACCATGCACAGTGCTCACCCTGTCAACAGTGACACTAGTTCAGTCACAGTGTCTCAACAGTGTACTCCATATCCACCTCTAAAGACTGCGGACAGTGCTCACCCTGTCAATAGTGACAGTCCAGTCACAGTGTCTCGAGGTACTCTTTATCCACCTCTAATGACCATGCACAGTGCTCACTCTGTCAATAGTGACAGTCCAGTCACAGTGTCTCGAGGTACTCTTTATCCACCTCTAATGACCATGCACAGTGCTCACCCTGTCAATAGTGACAGTCCAGTCACAGTGTCTCGAGGTACTCTTTATCCACCTCTAAAGACTACGCACAGTGCTCACCCTGTCAATAGTGACAGTCCAGTCACAGTGTCTCGAGGTACTCTTTATCCACCTCTAAAGACTACGCACAGTGCTCACCCTGTCAATAGTGACAGTCCAGTCACAGTGTCTCGAGGTACTCTTTATCCACCTCTAATGACCATGCACAGTGCTCACCCTGTCAACAGTGACACTAGTTCAGTCACAGTGTCTCAACAGTGTACTCCATATCCACCTCTAAAGACTGCGGACAGTGCTCACCCTGTCAATAGTGACAGTCCAGTCACAGGGTTTCAACAGTGTACTCCTTATCCACCTCTAAAGACTACGTACAGTGCTCACCCTGTCAATAGTGACAGTCCAGTCACAGTGTCTTGAGGTACTCTTTATCCACCTCTAAAGACTATGCACAGTGCTCACCCTGTCAATAGTGACCGCCCAGTCACAGTGTCTCAATGTATTCTTTATCTACCTCTAAAGACTACACACAGTGCTCACCCTGTCAATAGTGACCGCCTAGTCACAGTGTCTCGATGTACTCTTTATCTACCTCTAAAGACTACGCACAGAGCTCACTTTGTCATTAGTTAACCGCCCAGTTACACAAAGAGTGTCTCGATGTACTCTTTATCCACCTCTAAAGACTACGCACGGTGCTCACCCTGTCAATAGTGACCGCCTAGTCACAATGTCTCAACAGTGTACTCCTTATCCACCTCTAAAGACCATGCACAGTGCTGACCTTGTCAACAGTGAGCGTCCAGTCATAGTTTGTCTTGCGGATGTACTCCCCCAGAGATACAATCAGCTGGCTGAACTCATGGCGAATTTCGTTGAGGTTGGGCACCGTGGGCAAGTAATATGCTCCGTCCAGCTCCTGAAAAAGGCATGCGTAAGTGCACTTGTGGGAACACATAAATGCATGAACACATGCGTGCACACATACACACACATGTGCATGCACACAAGCATGTGCGCACCACAGAGTTTAAATCTCTTCCACGCATGCATGCAATACATATGCCCCCGCCCCCCCCCCACACACACACACTTTTATTAATGTCACCACCACAACTGTCTGACAAGAGGTATTATTCACTGCACAAAAAACACCGCAACACACAAACTTTTCACCTGCTGTGCTGTGCAAATTGGACTGCTACGCTATAGAATTAAGGCTAGAAACAAAGAAAACTTGCCCACATCAATTTAGCTGTAAGAGAGTGGCCACACAACAAAGCAGAGAAAACGTGCCCACATCAAACTGGCCCTTTACTAGCTGTAAGAGAGTGCCCACACAACAAAGCGGAGAAAACATGCCCACATCAAACTGGCCCTTTACTAGCTGTAAGAGAGTGCCCACATAAAAAAGCAGAGAAAACGTGCCCACATCAAACTGGCCCTTTACTAGCTGTAAGAGAGTGCCCACACAAAAAAGCGGAGAAAACGTGCCCACATCAAACTGGCCCTTTACTAGCTGTAAGAGAGTGCCCACACAACAAAGCGGAGAAAACGTGCCCACATCAAACTGGCCCTTTACTAGCTGTAAGAGAGTGGCCACACAACAAAGCGGAGAAAACGTGCCCACATCAAACTGGCCCTTTACTAGCTGTAAGAGAGTGCCCACATAAAAAAGCAGAGAAAACGTGCCCACATCAAACTGGCCCTTTACTAGCTGTAAGAGAGTGCCCACACAAAAAAGCGGAGAAAACGTGCCCACATCAATTTGGCCCTTTACTAGCTGTAAGAGAGTGCCCACACAAAAAAGCGGAGAAAACGTGCCCACATCAAACTGGCCCTTTACTAGCTGTAAGAGAGTGGCCACACAAAAAAGCGGACTACCATCATCTGTTTCTCCAGCCTCTGCTGCAAGCACCTGGCCCAGTGGCCTGCTCCGGCGTACTTGGGCTGAGCGAACGTCAGGGGCTTGGCTTTGCGGGAGATGATGCTCTTCACTGTGTGCATCTCCATCACAAACATGGCATACACTTCCATCGTCTTCTTTTCAATGCACCGCCGTATCAACTGAAAGAGAGAGAAATAAAAAAAGTGGCAAACGTATAGCAGTGATTATTGTCGGTTTTGTTGTTGTTGTTTTTTGTGTGTGTGCGTGTGTGTGTGTGTGAAAAAAACTGCCCTCATGAATGATGAAAGTACACAAACTGTAAAGCAAACAGCAGAAATTTCAACACCACCCAACACTGCATGCCACTGCACAAGCTGAGGTAGTCTTGCACACACTCCTGACATATCCATCCAAGTGGATTATATTAACCTACTCAGAAAATGGCAATAACATGCTCACAGGGGAAACCCAACATAGCATCTTGGAATAAACGCATCAGAATGCACAGTGGTCAAAATTCATGCTGGAACCTTGAAATGAACACATCAGAATGCACAGTGGTCAAAATTCATGCTGGAACCTTGAAATGAACACATCAAAATGCACAGTGGTCAAAATTCATGCTGGAACCTTGAAATGAACACATCAGAATGCACATTATTGTCATAATTTAAGCTGGAACCTTGAAATGAACACATCAGAATGCACATTTGTCAAAGTCCATGCTGGAACCTTCAAATGAACACATCAGAATGCACATTTGTCAAAATTCAAACTGAAACCTCGAAATAAGGACATCAAAATTCCATCTGTATGCACATCCCTTCTTCTTTTTTTTACATGCCTTAGAATTTCAAGCTAGAACCTAAATAGAAACATATCAAAAATTTAACACATGTGAACATCACACACGCAAAAAGAAAGGTGGGGGGGGGGCAAATCTGTGAAACTCCAGCTAAAAACCTCAAAAAGCAACATATGTACACATGTTCTTTCTGTTTGTATTCTGTACAAAAACGCATCAATATTCACCTGCCCTGTCTGAATCTTTACCTGCGCTAAATCTGTCCTCCCATCTCACTCTTACCACCGAACTCGCTCTTAAATCACCATCCACCTCACCATCCCCACACCCCTGAGCTACCCACCTCCCGCGACTGCAAGTGCATGAAGACATCCAGGATTTCTATGCCCTTTTCCACACACAAGACGGTTGTGAAGGCAGAAATGATGACATTGACAGTCATCAGCTCCAGGTCCTTCACCCCACTGCAGAACCTGCAACAGACACAGCAAGCCTCAACCATCACCTTGCTTGTGTGTGTGTGTGTGTGTGTGTGTGTGTGTGTGTGTGTGTGTGTGTGTGTGTGTGTGTCTGTGTGTGTGTGTGTGTGTGTGTGTGTGTGTGTGTGTGTGTGTGTGTGTGTTGTGTTGTGTTGTGTGTGTGTGTGTGTGTGTGTGTGTGTGTGTGTGTGTGTGTGTGTGGGTGTGTTGTGGTGTATGTGTGTGTGTGTGTGTGGTGGGTGTTTGTGTGGGTGGGGTGGGTGGGTGTTGTGGTGTATGTGTGTGTGTATGGACGTGTGAACTATCTATAAGCTATATAGAAACTGATGGACTGTCCATAACACACCCCGTCAAGACAGTGTCTTCAGTCGTCATGGCATTATTCACTATTGTGACAACAAAGCTAACAGGCAGGGAAGGGATAATCACAGCACCTCCCCTGGGGAAGAAGGAAACACAAAGAGACGCCGCACTCAGGAATGGGAACTGGCCTCTCGACACCCTCTGACAAACAGTCTTCAACCAGTCAGAGCCTGCACCCACCACCACCACCCCACCACCCACCCACCCACACACCTCCTTACACAAGCCTATTTCAAATAAAGCATGCTCACTTTGAAAACAAATGGTCAAGTGCCTGTTGTTGGGTCTGTGCAGCTCAGAGTGTCTGTTCAAACCATGGTACTTGGGGGGGGGGGGGGGGGGAGTATTCAAACACATGGTACTGAGGGGGGGGAGTGTTCAAACACTATAGGGGGGGGGGGGAGTATTCAAACACATGGTACTGAGGGGGAGTGTTCAAACACTATACTGGGGGGGGGGGGGGGGGAGTATTCAAACACATGGTACTGAGGGGGGGAGTGTTCAAACACTATACTGGGGGGGGGGGGAGTATTCAAACAGCTATTGGCTATACTGGGGGGGGGGGGGGGAGGGGGGGGAGTATTCAAACACATGGTACTAGGGGGGGAGTGTTCAAACACACTGGGGTTACTGGGGGGGGGGGGGGAGTGTTCAAACACTATACTGAGGGGGAGTATTCAAACACATGGTACTGGGGGGGAGGGAGATGTCAACACTTCGGGGGAGGTATTCAAACACATACTGGGCTCATACTGGGGAGGGGGGGTATTCAAACACATGGTACTGAGGGGGGGAGAGTGTTCAAACACATGGTACTGAGGGGGTGGGGTGGGGGGGGGGAGAGTGTTCAAACACGATACTGGGGGGTGGGGGGTGGGGGGTGGAAGAGATGAAATGACTGCTGGACTACATCTCATTACACAGAAAAGAAAAGAAAAGAACAGACCTTGATGGGGTGGAGGATCCACTGTGGATTGGAGGTGGGGGGAGAATCACAGATGCTTTTGAATGGTTGCGGAGAAGGGGGCAGTTGACATCATCAAACGGCATGACTTAAAACAAATGTGGCAAGGGGATGAAAGGACCGGACATGGGAAGTTTGGAAGATTGGAGACTGGTATGTCGTCAGCTGACGTGTCAAAGACATGACGAAAACACACATCCATACTGGAAGGCCTGTGGTAAAATTCTTGTTAGTATCCTATGAACATACAGGACCAGAATGACCCTCGTCGTATTGTTCACTCCATCTCTTTCAGTGGACAGAGCATCATGGCTAAAAGCACAGGGTCAACCATCTCTAAAAAACTAAAACTAAAACAGCAGAAACAACTGAGAAGCAAAAGGAGGTAGGACGCACAATGGGACCAAGAGTATCCTTCATTTATCAAAAGGGGTGGAGAGGTGATGGCACGCAGACTGTCTCTCCAAATCAGAAAGTGGCGGTTGGGCGGGTCAGGGTATGGGGGTGGGAGTCACATGCTGCCTCATGCTTTTGCGGACAGGCAGTCCTCTCATGCGACAAAGAAAGTATTATACATATTTGAAACTTTCAGCTTGCTGCCACGTTTTCAGTGGGGTATAAATGCCGGTACATTTTCACCACAAAGCTTTTTTTTTAAATTAAAAAAAGTTTTAGTTAATTATGGCAGAGAATAGGCAGCTTTGTAGCGGGTATCTGCTAACAGCTGAAACTACCCACAACAACGCCCTCTTCCTGACCAGCGCTCTGCCCTCCCTACTTGGTAAAATCGCCGTGCCAGGTGGTGGACTTGACATCAAGGATGGAGCTCTTGTGACGCCGAAGGATGGCCAGGTTGCGGAAGAACTGGCTCTCAATGACGCTGAGGCACCGCGCGATCTGCAGACCTTTGTGGCCCCAGAACTGCGGCATCGGCTCCTGTTCCCCTTCCACAAAGCGTGCAAAGTGCTGCTGAGCCTCGCACACCTGTCACATCCAGCACACGTCACTTCAGCACCGGAGATCATCGGATAAATAAAGAGGCCTGTGAGTGCGTGTGTGCGTGTCTGTCTGTGTCAACGTTATGATTTGGCATTCATGCTGCTGTTAATATGAAACTTGCTGTGACGATTCCTGGGGACATGAGGGGTAGACTCAGGCTGGAGTATGGGAAACACCTCTTTCACTAAACCACCCAATAACACTCAGTGAGACTCTCTGTGTCTCTCATGCCGGTTTGCCCTTTACCAGTGAAGAGCAGAAACAGGTTAGCTCATGGCCTAATTATTTCATACTCTCACCGCAAGTTCCAGCCTTGCTCATGATGTCACTGATACAGACTGCTGAGCGCAAAATGGCCATTGTCAAGGCTGTGTTTTTGTGACTTTGAAATGTCCGTTTTTAACAAACATGACAAAACTCCAGAGAAAAACTGCTGTGTTACTCGTAGGGCATATGATGCTTGTTCATTTCAGTTCCCCTTTAAAAAAAAAAAGAGAGAGAGAGATGCAGACAGACACTAACTGAGGAAAGAGAGAGAGAGAGGGAGTAAGTGCACATGCTGTTTTTAAAAACAATGATTAAATGCCCCGGAACTGTGCGGTTCAAGGCATGAGCTGGAAAACATTTTATGTTTGTTACCCTGCTTCTCTAAGCAGGTGGAGCTATTTGGCTATAACTGAAGATCAGTTCATTGGCTGTCATGTTTGTTTGGCTATAACAAAGATCAGTTCATTCATTGGCTGTCCTGCTTGTCTGGCTAAAACGGAAGATCAGTGTTTACTGGCTGTCATGTTTGTCTGGCTAAAAGGCTGTCATGTTTGTCTGGCTAAAACTGAAGATCAGTGTTTACTGGCTGTCATGTTTGTCTGGCTAAAAGGCTGTCATGTTTGTCTGGCTAAAACTGAAGATCAGTTCATTGGCTGTCATGTTTGTCTGGCTAAAAGGCTGTCATGTTTGGCTGGCTAAAACTGAAGATCAGTGTTTCCTGGCTGTCATGTTTGTCTGGCTAAAAGGCTGTCATGTTTGTCTGGCTAAAACTGAAGATCAGTGTTTAATGGCTGTCATGTTTGTCTGGCTAAAAGGCTGTCATGTTTGCCTGGCTAAAACTGAAGATCAGTTCACTGGCTGTCATGTTTGTCTGGCTAAAAGGCTGTCATGTTTGTCTGGCTAAAACTGAAGATCAGTGTTTACTGGCTGTCATGTTTGTCTGGCTAAAAGGCCGTCATGTCTGGCTAAAACTGAAGATCAGTTCATTGGCTGTCATGTTTGTCTGGCTAAAAGGCTGTCATGTTTGTCTGGCTAAAAGGCTGTCATGCTTGTCTGGCTAAAACTGAAGATCAGTTCACTGGCTGTCATGTTTGTCTGGCTAAAAGGCTGTCATGTTTGCCTGGCTAAAACTGAAGATCAGTTCACTGGCTGTCATGTTTGTCTGGCTAAAAGGCTGTCATGTTTGCCTGGCTAAAACTGAAGATCAGTTCACTGGCTGTCATGTTTGTCTGGCTAAAAGGCTGTCATGTTTGTCTGGCTAAAATGCTGTCATGCTTGTCTGCTTCCCCTTTGTTATCTGTCATCTGTTTCAAAAGCACCCTACCTCCAGCAGATCCTTGCAGCGCTGAATGAAAGCTTCAACCTGGGAGAAAAAGTTGATCTCATCCAACTTCCACTCATGAGGAGAGAACTTCTGGTGAGTTGCCGCTGTCTGAAAGAACGCACACAAAAATGCAGCTTGCTCATCGCGAGTAATATGCAGTGGACAGAAAACATGCATCCATCTTTTTTTCTTTCTTCCGTGCCTCCATCTTATAGTTTATACATTCATACAGACAAACCTGTTGATAACGCACTCATCTCTAGAAGAAGAAGATGAAAATAAAGGTAAGTCAGTAAATGGATCT
Source organism: Alviniconcha marisindica (assembly GCA_018857735.1). Taxonomy (NCBI): domain Eukaryota; kingdom Metazoa; phylum Mollusca; class Gastropoda; family Provannidae; genus Alviniconcha; species Alviniconcha marisindica. Next base: position 545,043 of record JABMCL010000214.1, on the reverse strand, counting down.
AAATAGCCCATTTACCACACAGGGTCACCTCAGCATGATCAAACTCTGTCACAACAAATGCACCTTTTAAAACTCTTCTTATAATAAACCCTTTCTCAAGTCAAATCCACAAAATCAGTCCATGCACAAACAGAAAACAAATGTACAAACATCAAAACACAAATTTCAAAACATTAGTCACTTCAATACAGCCTTTGTTTTTAAAAAAAAAGGCATACAGGGCTAGGTCATGCTGGTGTCACCATCAACTCATGCTGGTGTCACCATCAACTCAGTCCATCAATAACATACTAAAGAAAAATGGTTTTGAAAAAGGAATGACATTAAAGTCACTGCAATAATGGAGTCCGAGTTTCTTATGTCATGATGGTAACTATAGCTGAAGGTAATCCTGAACAGGAAACTCTCAACAGAACAAACATCCTGCTTAAGCCCCAGCTTTCTGGCAACAGACAATAAGATACCAATACTGACAATGTCTACAGCCTCCGCTGGAAGCCTGTTTGCAAGAGACAATAAGATACCAATACTGACAATGTCAACAGCCTCCGCTGGAAGCCTGTTTGCAAGAGACAATAAGATACCAATACTGACAATGTCAACAGCCCTGACTTTTGCAAAGACAATAAGATACCAATATGCAATGTCAAGCCCTGACCTTTTGCAAGAGACAATAAGATACCAATACTGACAATGTCAACAGCCTCCGATGGAAGCCTGTTTGCAAGAGACAATAAGATACCAATACTGACAATGTCAAGAGCCTCCGATGGAAGCCTGTTTGCAAGAGACAATAAGATACCAATACTGACAATGTCAACAGCCTCCGATGGAAGCCTGTTTGCAAGAGACAATAAGATACCAATACTGACAATGTCAAGAGCCTCCGATGGAAGCCTGTTTGCAAGAGACAATAAGATACCAATACTGACAATGTCAACAGCCTCCGATGGAAGCCTGTTTGCAAGAGACAATAAGATACCAATACTGACAATGTCAACAGCCTCCGATGGAAGCCTGTTTGCAAGAGACAATAAGATACCAATACTGACAATGTCAAGAGCCTCCGATGGAAGCCTGTTTGCAAGAGACAATAAGATACCAATACTGACAATGTCAAGAGCCTCCGATGGAAGCCTGTTTGCAAGAGACAATAAGATACCAATACTGACAATGTCAAGAGCCTCCGATGGAAGCCTGTTTGCAAGAGACAATAAGATACCAATACTGACAATGTCAAGAGCCTCCGATGGAAGCCTGTTTGCAAGAGACAATAAGATACCAATACTGACAATGTCAAGAGCCTCCGATGGAAGCCTGTTTGCAAGAGACAATAAGATACCAATACTGACAATGTCAAGAGCCTCCGATGGAAGCCTGTTTGCAAGAGACAATAAGATACCAATACTGACAATGTCAAGAGCCTCCGATGGAAGCCTGTTTGCAAGAGACAATAAGATACCAATACTGACAATGTCAAGAGCCTCCGATGGAAGCCTGTTTGCAAGAGACAATAAGATACCAATACTGACAATGTCAAGAGCCTCCGATGGAAGCCTGTTTGCAAGAGACAATAAGATACCAATACTGACAATGTCAAGAGCCTCCGATGGAAGCCTGTTTGCAAGAGACAATAAGATACCAATACTGACAATGTCAAGAGCCTCCGATGGAAGCCTGTTTGCAAGAGACAATAAGATACCAATACTGACAATGTCAAGAGCCTCCGATGGAAGCCTGTTTGCAAGAGACAATAAGATACCAATACTGACAATGTCAAGAGCCTCCGATGGAAGCCTGTTTGCAAGAGACAATAAGATACCAATACTGACAATGTCAAGAGCCTCCGATGGAAGCCTGTTTGCAAGAGACAATAAGATACCAATACTGACAATGTCAAGAGCCTCCGATGGAAGCCTGTTTGCAAGAGACAATAAGATACCAATACTGACAATGTCAAGAGCCTCCGATGGAAGCCTGTTTGCAAGAGACAATAAGATACCAATACTGACAATGTCAAGAGCCTCCGATGGAAGCCTGTTTGCAAGAGACAATAAGATACCAATACTGACAATGTCAAGAGCCTCCGATGGAAGCCTGTTTGCAAGAGACAATAAGATACCAATACTGACAATGTCAAGAGCCTCCGATGGAAGCCTGTTTGCAACAGGCAATAAGATACCAATACTGACAATGTCAAGAGCCTCCGATGGAAGCCTGTTTGCAAGAGACAATAAGATACCAATACTGACAATGTCAAGAGCCTCCGATGGAAGCCTGTTTGCAAGAGACAATAAGATACCAATACTGACAATGTCAAGAGCCTCCGATGGAAGCCTGTTTGCAAGAGACAATAAGATACCAATACTGACAATGTCAAGAGCCTCCGATGGAAGCCTGTTTGCAAGAGACAATAAGATACCAATACTGACAATGTCAAGAGCCTCCGATGGAAGCCTGTTTGCAAGAGACAATAAGATACCAATACTGACAATGTCAAGAGCCTCCGATGGAAGCCTGTTTGCAACAGGCAATAAGATACCAATACTGACAATGTCAAGAGCCTCCGATGGAAGCCTGTTTGCAAGAGACAATAAGATACCAATACTGACAATGTCAAGAGCCTCCGATGGAAGCCTGTTTGCAAGAGACAATAAGATACCAATACTGACAATGTCAAGAGCCTCCGATGGAAGCCTGTTTGCAAGAGACAATAAGATACCAATACTGACAATGTCAAGAGCCTCCGATGGAAGCCTGTTTGCAAGAGACAATAAGATACCAATACTGACAATGTCAAGAGCCTCCGATGGAAGCCTGTTTGCAAGAGACAATAAGATACCAATACTGACAATGTCAAGAGCCTCCGATGGAAGCCTGTTTGCAACAGGCAATAAGATACCAATACTGACAATGTCAAGAGCCTCCGATGGAAGCCTGTTTGCAAGAGACAATAAGATACCAATACTGACAATGTCAAGAGCCTCCGATGGAAGCCTGTTTGCAAGAGACAATAAGATACCAATACTGACAATGTCAAGAGCCTCCGATGGAAGCCTGTTTGCAAGAGACAATAAGATACCAATACTGACAATGTCAACAGCCTCGGATGGAAGCCTGTTTGCAAGAGACAATAAGATACCAATACTGACAATGTCAACAGCCTCTGATGGAAGCCTGTTTGCAAGAGACAATGACAATGTCAACAGCCTCCGATGGAAGCCTGTTTGCAAGAGACAATGACAATGTCAACAGCCTCCGATGGAAGCCTGTTTGCAAGAGACAATAAGATGCCAATACTGACAATGTCAACCGCCTCCATTTGGAGCCTGTTTGCAAGAGACAATAAGATGCCAATCATGACAATGTCAACAGCCTCCAATGCAAGCCTGTTTGCAACAATCAGATGCCATTACTGACAATGTCAACACCCTCCATCTGGAGCCTGTGCAAAAACAAAAGATGCCAATCATGACAATGTCAACAGCCTCCATTTGGAGCCTGTTTGCAAAAGCCAGAGTCAATAAGATGCCAATCATGACAATGTCAACAGCCTCCATTTGGAGCCTGTTTGCAAAAGCCAGAGTCAATAAGATGCCAATCATGACAATGTCAACAGCCTCCATTTGGAGCCTGTTTGCAAAAGCCAGAGTCAATAAGATGCCAATCAGGACAATGTCAACAGCCTCCATTTGGAGCCTGTTTGCAAAAGCCAGAGTCAATAAGATGCCAATCAGGACAATGTCAACAGCCTCCATTTGGAGCCTGTTTGCAAAAGCCAGAGTCAATAAGATGCCAATCAGGACAATGTCAACAGCCTCCATTTGGAGCCTGTTTGCAAAAGCCAGAGTCAATAAGATGCCAATCATGACAATGTCAACAGCCTCCGATGGAAGTCTGCTGGCTAAAGACAAGTGTGCACCTTTCGGTAAATCTCCCTCCACTGTTCACAGCAGTTGATGCACTCCAGGAGACTCTTCCTGCTGGTGACGATGTAGCCGTCAAACAGCTTGTCCAGGTTGATGGCAGCGCAGCACTGATTCACCACTTGGTTGCTCACCTGGCAAGTTACAAGAAGGGCAATCAGTAATAACAACAATAAAAAACCTCCCTAATAAGCCTTATGGTTTAGAAAACTCCCAAATAAGCCTTATGGTTTCTGTGGATGTTAAGCACCACGTATACTTTACTAACCAAAAATATAACAAATCTAAATACAGAAACGTTCAAAAAATTAAAATTGATCTACTTACTTTTTACTTGATCAAGCACTTTTTTTTGAGAATGTGAGTGATGGGCTGCTCTTCATGTGAATTAATTATTCACTTAAAAAAAACAAAAAACAGCAGACACACCAGGAGGAAGTGAACCATGATTTAGACTTTAGTTCGCTTCCACCTCAAAAACAACTTCTAGTGAGCCGGTTTGGCCTAATGGTTAGGTATTAGACTGGTAAGCAGGGGGACCTCGGTTCGAATCAGCTTCGGCTCTCCTTTCTCTTCGAAAGTTGTGGTCTTGTGACTTTGTCCCCCACAATTATGAAACATTAAAATGGCTCTCATCACTGCCCACCTTAATGCATAAGTCATTCTGGTGGTGACAGTGTAGCGGTAGGTATATAATCTCTCTCCCCCACCCCACCCCACCTCACCTCTATACCCCCTTCCCCCCATCCCTAATAAACCTTATGGTTTCTGTGGACTTTAAGCACCATGTTTACATAAAACAACTTCTCTGTCAACTGAAAGAGAAGCAGACTGAATTTCATTCCTGTGATCATTTCCTTGTGTTTTACCTGTCTGTATGTTGCTTAAAGAAGGGGTTTAGCTTACACATTTCTGCATGTTTTGCTTTGTCGGATTAAATTACCTTTTCCGTATTTTGATCCGCTTACACGGAATTGTTTTTAAAAAGAAGCCAACAGATTTGCACCAGGGGGAAGTAAATCAAGAATGAGCTGAAACTGGAGTGTAAATGAAGGTGTCTTGACAGTAAAATTACAGGGACTTTAGGACAACAAAATTCCACTTTTGTGTCCTTTTCATTTTTGTGAGACTGAACTGAGATGGCATTTTTGGGTGCAGTACTGGGTATGTATTTCTCACCCAAAACACAATGTGAGTGGGTTAATCATGTTTGCAATATTTAGTTTTATCTTCAAAGCATTTTGTTTTTTATTTGTCTGTTTGTATATATGTAGCCTCTTCTCTTTTTCAAGCACCAGGAACAGGTTCTGTGAGTAAGTTCTTTTCGTGTGCTCTTTACATCAACATTACAAAACATCACACATTTTCTGTGCAAGCCAACTGACACAAACCCAAAACAGAACACAGCCCAAATCCAGAATGACCTAAATTAAATCTGAAATCACCACAGATATGAACCAATTCCAGTGAGAAGCATACCAACCTTTTTCAGCAGTCCAGTGAGCTGCTCACGTGACTTGTAGAACTCTGAATTGACCCAGATCATGCGAACAATGTTGAGGATTCTGGGCAATAGAGCTGGTATGTCTGATGGCTTGGCATCCAAAAGCTCAATGCACGGTTCCTTCAAAGTCATCAGAAACTTGACGTTGCTCTCCGCCTGCCTCGATCCTTCCTACAATCAGGAAGTTATCACATATTTAATTCAATCAATCACCGACCGCAAGAGTAACACACAAGCTACACAAATTATCAGTTTTATTAAGTCCCTATTACTTACCTTGGCTGTCATCCGTGACTGTAGCATAAGACATCAAGAGCTCTTGCGAGACAGGGTGCTGTATAAATACCATACACTATCACTGCAGACACCCTTCTTTGGACAAGATGCTGCTTAATTTGTTATTAATTTCTAGCACCAAGTCAACCATGAAGGTCCTAATTATCTGGGTAAACAGCAATCATCGAAATCGCAAGAAAAAGTATAATTTCTTGTTCACATTACATACATCACTTTAAAGGTCAAAGAGGATATTTGAAGAAAAAAAAGAAGTTGAATGAACTGGGAAGTAGGGCAATAAGTAGAGAGGCAGATAGTCTTGGCACTTGGTGAGGCGTGCAAGACTATATTCTTGTTCGGTCTTACTCCAGGCTTTGAAGAGAGAGCCATCAACAGTTCCAGCTTCTCCACAGGAGCCTTAACTTCTGCATCCACATGACCCCACCATGGGGCAAACATGCTGAGAAACGCCCACAATCAAACTTCCCGTCAGAGACCACCCTGACCCACTGCTTGACGGCATCTGAGGTGACTGCCTGATTAACTGCTCTAACGTCACATGGAGCAGGTCACAACACAAAGTCACCTGGAATAAGCCTTAGCCACTGCACCACACACATCCCCGCAATCAGTGCTGGCCTGAGTGAAGCAACAGTGGACACTCCCTTCCCTCCAAGACTGCCCTTTGCCTCTTCACTCTCCCTTCAGTCCTCTAGCAGACAGCATCATTATATCAACATCCAGCACAAACCTGGCCACCTACCTGAATCAGCCCTGACAACTTGAGGAAAGGGGTGATGTAGTTGGACTTGGCAACCTTGAGGCATCTGATAATGCGCAGAACAGGTGGGAGGTCCAGCTGAGATGTGATCCCCGACAAATCGGCACAGCGGTTCTTCCAGTGCTCCACTTCTGCCAGAGGGCCGGCCTGGTCGCTGTCTCCCGCTGCAGACGTGTGGACGTTGAGCACGTGCTTGATCTGCCGAGACCAGTGGATCACACAGACTGGAAGAAGAAGAAAAAAGAAGAGGGGGAAAAAAAAGTGAAAACAAAGATGTAGAGGGCATCAGGGATGTGCTATTAAACTTTGGACAGCATTGCACACTTTGTACGCATCTGTGTCAAATCACACTCCATGCAGCAGCTACTTGCCTACCGCTCACCCCCTCCTTGAGAACAGGATAGGCAGGACTGCTAAAAAAAGAACTATTTATGGTGATGCAGCGCATGCAATAATCCCTTTGGCTGCCAGCGTTTCTGCCTCTGCTGAAGACTATGCACATGTAGGTCTGAGACTGCAGAATCGCTGCAGTTCAACAAATGACAACCAACCAAGGAAGGCGGTCAACAAGGCACCAGAGGCAAAGCACAGACCACCCACCCTCCATTCTCTGGATGTACTCCTTGTCACAAACGGCCATGTCAAGGGGGATCTCTTTCCCTTCCACAGGAATGTAGAGAACGGTTTTGCCTTCCATCTTCCAACGCGTGTCCGTCAGCCCCGACATGAAGCGGTGAAGCTTCTCTGCAAAGTCATTCTTCATCGCTGAAATGGGATAAGGTTCCTTTCCGGGCCACTACAGAGTCAAATTTAACACCGACCCCAAAATCGGTGCTGAAGTGAAACGCAACACACTGCACCGCCACAAAAAATGTGTGCACACACGTTATGGGTCTCTGCACTCACAGCCACAAAATGAAAAGGTAATCACGGCTCTGGGGTAGAGCATGAAGCGGGCAAACAAATGACCCCAGTCCAATCCCTGCTACAGTGATCACACACATACATGTATACACAAGCATGCATACACAAGCAGTAGCACGTAAAAGACCCCGGTCATTCTGCCAAAAGTGCATGTGGCAGGTTACAGCTAAACACGCAGACACCTTATGTATACATATGTGGCTTTGCATGAAGTGACATGGTGCATGGTTGTATGGTGTACACAGAACACGCCGAGATGGCAGCAATTTCTTGTGGCACCAGCCATGCCAGCGCTGTAAGTACACCACTTTGGTGGATATTCAAAAAACGTGCTATAAAAAGCTATTCACTCATGTAGAATCACATGCGAGTGCAGTGAGTCTGCTCGAGAGCGGAGAATAGCGCTATAGCGCTATATAAAAGCGATCATAATAAGCATGCAAGGACACAAATACACACACATACAGAAACAAATACACACACACACACATTAGGAGCTTCTGTCAAAATTTAAAAAATCTAGCCACCACAATCATTTTGTTCAGTAAACTACACAGATACCCTAGGTGACAGAAGACAGCAGTTAGAATTATACAATGAGGCAAGCATAAGTCAGCTTCTTACCTCACTGTACTGTACCTAATAACTTTGGGTTCAAACTGGTTTTCAAGGCACACAAATGTGACCATGTGCAACCTCTTCTGCAAGCTCCTCACTGGTTACCAATCCAAGCCAGAATAGGTTGCAAACTGTCAACTATCTGTCTGCCTATTTGTCTGACCTTCTCACTGTGTACACCCTTTCCAGGCAGCTTCGCTTTCCTCTGCAGACACACGGATACTTTGTATCCCCCATGTTAGAGCAAAAACCTTTGGCCAACGTGGTTTCTCCTACTGAACTCCAAAGTAGCGGAGTTTGCTCCCTTCTAACATCGGTCACATCCAGTCCTCTAATGCCTTCAAAACTGTGTTAAACATTCACTCACAAGCAATACAAACGATTTCAAATTCTGTCTTCTTACTTGCCCCTCCCCTCCCGCTCCAACTTATCCTCCATGACTGCTATTATTATCTACTATAGCAAGCATGTTCTAATTCTTCTGCCAAAGTTTATTACCCACATGGGAAGACTCCGAAACACTGCCACACAATGCGTTTCGGCGTAAACTTGAGTCAATACTCTTAACTTGTACAGGCAAGACGGCTCATGTATCAGCCCCTGAAATCTCACTGCTCTGGTCATTCGACACTGGTTACAACAGGAGAAAACTACAACAGCACAAGTAAACTGGCTCAGCTGTGTCGCTGATGACAAAGGATACATTCTGTCCACGTTGGATTGTAAAAAAACTGAGGCCCATGGAGCCTGGACACGACGCGCAACAAACTGCTCAGGTAGTCACCATTCATCGAACCGTACTGCACGTGCTGAAAGAAGTTTTCTTTGCTCAGAGTTTCCACGTCCCCAACCTTGATAAAGTAGAAAATCTGCAAGAGAACAAGATCAGTTACACTCCAATGTCAGACGTGTTCAAGTGCGCAACTGGAGACAAGAGCAAACTGTTGTCTCCTTTACACACACACCAGAGTCACACAAAGCATATTCTGAATGATCTTTTTAAAACAACCATGCTTACACGCCAAGTCTGACCCCTAAAAGTTGAAGCGTGATTAACAGTAACACCGCTAACTGTTCAGTTTGAGCTCTATTGGCTCTGTTATTTAAACTGACATTACAAATCTGAAACAGAACAAAGCCCAGAGCACTTGTGCAGAATCAACAAACACAGAGTTAATTAGCGCTCAAAATACTGTTATCACAACAACAAAGACCTGAGAGGCCTGTGGTAGCTCTCACCAGACGTGCGTGTAAATACAAGGTACATAAACTCCACCAGAGGTACATAGAGGATGTACCTCTTGTGGAGTTTCTGTACCTTGTATTTCCACACATGTCTGGTGAGTTACCGCAGGCGACTCGGGTCTTTGTTGTTAACAGTATTTTGAACGCTGATTAACTCCACGTTTGTTGATTTTAAACTGATATTGCTTGCCAAGTAAATGAGATCCAACACAGTAGGTCTCTCTTTCGCACTCAGTAAAAAAAATATGCATAAATTGCACATTTATGTCAAGAAGATGGTAACCAATGTATTTCTTTGTTTCATGTGTGTTCAGCATCCCCCCCCCCCCCCAACCTTCCCCCCTATTTACATTTTACAGACACATTACAGTTTACCTGATTGATGACAAAGGGTGGAACATCTTTTTCAACACAGAAACCAAGGTAGGCATCCTTGTAGAAGTAGAGGCACCTCAGAGAGTTGTCAGTGACAAATTCACTAATGAGGGCTCTGTGCTCCGGCTTCCAGTCTTTAGCGGTGAGTTTAGTGACCGTCACTTTGTCTTGGATCCAGTCTTCCTATGAACACAAGGTTGGCCACTTGAGTTACAAAAACAAAAAGAGCAATTATGCCCCAGTGATTTACATTCCAGCACAAAACCCAAATTAAAACATCTGAGGTTGTAGCTTAGGTGGAGTTCCTATACCTTGTATTTACTCACATGCCAAGTGGGTGTTACCATATGCAATTCTGGTCTTTGCTGTTGTGTTTGCATGTCTTTCAAGCATTATCTCCCCATGTTGGTTCAAAATTCAAGTGATATTTCCTCCCACAGCCAAGTCAACATTTAAAAAAAAGAAGCACTGAAGCACAACAACTGACACAAGTACCACATTTTCAACAAAGGAACCCCCAAACAATATGCACTGTGTAAATTTAGTGGTGCTGAGAAAAATCTTTAAAATCAGAAACGTATGTCTGACTGTTACAATGCACAATTTCACATGTTTTGGAGCTTATGTATATTCTGCAGGCACTCAACATGGGGGACGTGCATCAGTCAACTGTGGCACAAGCAGGGATCGAGACCAATTTTCTCCTGTGGGCTAACACATGAAGCTGCGTTAACCAAATAACACAGTCCAAAAGTAGGGAGAGGGTTTGGAAAAGATGAAGATGAATGTAACTGAGGAGAAATTAGGACAATGAGGAAATTCCTGGCAGCAGCGGCAGAAGGTGAGGCATGCATGGATACTGTCAGCTATCCAGGAATATCACATTGTTAAGGTTTCAAACAGGGACACAAAGAAAAGCAACAACCTAACAACACATAACACTGTAATCAAACCAATCAGTAACATATCACTATATAAGCGAACATCAATCAATCACTACTATTAATCATGTATGCTCACATTTTCTCAGGCAAGTCAAAAACTAATGCCACTTACAACTGTAATCTCTCGTGGGGGTCGTCGCTGTCGGACTGGCGGTGGCGGGGGAGATTGATCCGAACTCAGCTCCTCAGTTGTGTCACTCGACAACCCTTCATCATGCTTCGAAGCACCAGCCCGTGCTTTTCTGGACCGACCTCCGCCTTTCTTTCCTTTGGCTTTTTTGCCACCTTCGGTCTTTTTCTTAGGAGGCATTTCTACCGTCAACTAGTTCTGATACCTGTGCGGGGTTGAAGTGCAGTAAAGTTTTGTGTAACACTGAAGGGAACAAAGCTAATTATGTGCATGGCTTTGGTTTGTAAAATGATAAATATAATTATACAACACAAAAGACGGGAAAAGTAATAAGACTAAACTAATCATTATCAACTGAAAAATATTAACTACTTGTTTTCATTGCAACATTTAATATAAAAAAATACAACCTGGCTCCCTTCAACAGCCTGAAAAAAGGCAGACATTTACTGGTTTAGGTGTGTTTTACTTTCTCCAAAACACTGACCAAAAAAAAAACAGCAACACACACACACAAACACACACACACACACACACACACACACACACACACACACACACACACACACACACACACTACATTATAGCACTTCAATGCAAAATACAAAAGCAAAAAACCAAAGAGTACTGCCAAAGGTCACCTCTCAGACATTTTTGCTACTAACAATAAAAAAATTGTTCCTGCCTGCTGTATTAGAGTCTTTGGTGCAGGCTCTGGGTCAAGGAGTGAGTCTGAGACTGGTTCCAGCAACAGCAAAAGGTTTTACAGTTTTTTTTGTAGACTTTCGTGGATTCAGGGAATGAAAGGGATTATCGTTAAAACTTAAAACCTTACTTTGCCTTCCCCTTGGTTGATCAACTGTCAGCTTGCATCACATCAGCATGCTGTTGGAGATCAAGTGTACACAGATCAGAGATGTTCAGCAGATCAGAATTCATTTGCTACAGACAGTTGCTCATGAATGCATCACTGTGTCAGGGGCCAGGCAGCAGTAAAATCAGCCTATTAAACTGGATTTTCCTGCAAAAGGAGATGCAGAAAGTCACAACAGGTAAAACCCGACATTTTAACACATTTGAAAGTTGTTGTGGCCCCATTTGTTCATTGGTATTATGTTGAACTGGAAAACAATAACTCAGATCTGAGGCTGATAGTGATACACTGGTATGCCTTCAAAACGGCAGGAGCAAACCCCAAAATGAACAACAACAGAAGTGGAATGGGGCAATTTAGGACACTAAAATAAGCAATTACCATTCACTCTATGTCTATGAACTGTGGTCATTAGCCTAGACAGCACACACTGAGGCAGCGTTGGCAATGGCTTCCATTGTGAAAGGGGGAAAAAATGACATACAAGGGTAGATCTACTCAACTAGAGGGCTAGCCTCAGATCTAGTAGTAGTAGTGGTGCTAGTTTTAGATCTACCAATTAACCAAAGGCGGGTTCAACCACCAAACTGATCCTTCAGTGAATCAGTTAGAGTTATTACTCTGTCAGTCTGTGTGTGTGCGTGTGTGTGTGTGTGTGTGTGTGTGTGTGTGTGTGTGTGTGTGTGTGTGTGTGTGTGTGTGTAGAGGAGCATGTATGGAGGATGGGAGAGGGGCGCGGGGGCTGCCCTGTGTAACACAAGACAGAGGCGGAGAAATGATGATGCCCTTGGGTAACCTTGGCCCGCATATTTTGTTTTGTTATTTACTTTTTTTTTATCACCACCCCGATCAAAAACAACGCTAATTATAGCAATATAAAACCCTATCGTTTCCGCCAAATTTCACATTAAATTAGCGTCATTTTTAACCGTTGATGTGTTTGGATCTGGTTTTCGAACGCTTAGTTTCAGATTTAAAAAAAAAAAAATGAATTACCACCCCGCCGATCAGTTGGCAACATCACTGACCATACCCTCTTTTCAACACAGACTACGATATTTGAATACTACATATCAGCTGAATAAAGCATAGCAGAAGCCGTACCTGTCGCTTACTAAATGTCGGTCAAATTTTCAGTTATGAAAACCCTTGTCATCATGAAAATGGTCAGTTCAAAATATGGCCACTCAAATGGGAGATAACTGTCGTGAGACGCCAGTTCATTAATTCCGTTTTGCTGTACGCCACTAGCCCATCGTTTCGTCAAAATCACTAAAACAACATGTCGGTAATGAATGTCTGCTCTTCAAGATGTCATTTTTCGTTTTTCGTTAATTTCTTTGTTTCTTCATTTTTATTGTTGTTTGGTGTTCACTTGGATGTTGGTTTTCCGCACTGTTTTGCCCGGCGAGTGAAAAGAAAGGGGGGTGGGGGTGGGGGGGGTGAGGAATTCGATTTTTTTTTTTTTTTGATGCCAGCTCGCTTTGGTTTTCGCCAATGTTTCGCTGCTTCCAAGGTCAGTGATGCGCAAACCCCACACGCTGACAAAAAAAAAGAAGAAGAAAAAAAGAAGTTGCAAAAGAAGGGGGGGGGGGGAGGAGCAAAAAAAAGAAGAAGAAAACTGCAACTGTGTCAGTCAGATAGGCCAAATCAGTCTGGCTACCGTAGCGGTCAGCCGAGCGAGGCCGAGACTGACCGGTCCGACCCGCCGGGGCATATCCGACTGACTATTGGGGCTTAACGTCCACAGAAACCTCTCACGGTTTATTAGGGACGGCGACACAACCTTCTACGACTCTACTTAGTAGTCCTATCTTAAATTAAATGAATCGAGAGCCCAGAAGCTGGTCATGCAGGGTGGCAGAGCTGGGCTCTCGGATGTGCGGAGTTGGATGAACTTTGCTTCAGTTGTTCCTAACACTTGTTCCCGTGGACACTGCCTCTGTGACTTTGTTCCCCACAACTGTTAGAAGAGCAAGTTGCAAAGTACATATTAAGCTGCTTTGCACTGGCTGACTCCCCACCGTTTTAATATCTATTTTTCTGTCGGTGTCGGTCTCCCGGCCTTGCTTTTGCGTGTATCATCGCTTGGGATGAGCGTTACATAGGTACCCCCTAAAGTAAGTAAGCAAGGTGCTGAGCATTATTAGGGACGGGGAGCGGAGGGGGGAAGGGGATCTGGAGGTGGAGGGAGAGGGATATTATATACCTATCGTTACACTGTCACCACCAGCGATGACAGCCATTTTAATGTTTCATCAGTAATTGTGAGGGACAGAGTCACAAGACAGTGTCCACAGACCACAACTTTTGAAGAGAAAGGAGAGCCGAAGCTGATTCGAACCGAGGTCCCTCTGCTTACCAGCCTGACGCCTTACCGCTGGGCCAAACCGGCTCACAGGTAGCCCCTTCTCTCCCGTCCGATTAACCGTAAGAAGTTTCTCAGTGTGGACGCTAAGCCCCAACAGAAAGAAACAGGTCAGAAAGCTGGTAAAAGAAAGCATCGAGGGAGGGAGGGGAGTGCCCTTGCCGGCAGAGCCTTCGATGTGCCCTTGCCGGCAGAGCCTTCGTTGTGGCCTGGCCGGCAGAGCCTTCGTTGTGCCCTGGCCGGCTGAGCCTTCGTTGTGCCCTGGCCGGCTGAGCCTTCGTTGTGCCCTGGCCGGCAGAGCCTTCGTTGTGCCCTGGCCGGCAGAGCCTTCGATGTGCCCTGGCCGGCAGAGCCTTCGATGTGCCCTGGCCGGCAGAGCCTTCGTTGTGCCCTGGCCGGCAGAGCCTTCGTTGTGCCCTTCGTTGTACCATGTTTACATGTAGCTAGCTAGGCTTGTGGCACTGTAGTCCCTCGGGAAGCGGCGTTCGGATCGCTTTCGTGCCTTCTCCGGTGACGCAGCCTTCGATGTGCCAAGGCCGGCTGAGCCTTCGATGATGGTTCTGAAGGCCTTGGGTCAAGTTTGCGGGCTGTATGTGGAATGGTGTTGCAGTGTCTGTCGGTGGCAGGGCGGGGGGTCCGGAATGGGGCACCGGAAGCTCAGTTCTTCCGCTGCCTTCGGGTTGGTCGTTGGGTACGCGGGAGGATGTTTCAGTTGCCGGACTAGACAGATAGAAGCCAGCCGCCTTGCCGCTCGACAGGGTTGTGTACAACATGGTGGCCTTGGTGATCGTCCGGCACCGACGTGTCTTCGGGGTGTCTGTGTAAGCTCAGCCTGAAGACATGCAGCTCTCATCGCTGCCCATCTCAATGCAGGAGTCACTCTGGTGGTGACAGTGTAGCGATAGGTATATAATTCCCCCCTCCTTCCCACCCCCTCTCCCCGTCCCTAATAAGCCTTATGGTTTCTGTGGACGTTAAGTACCATGTTTACTTACCAGTTTACATGCAGCTGATGGTTGTGTGGCGAGGAACTTCTTGTGCCCTGGCCGGCCCTAAGAAGCCTTCGTTGTGCTCTTCGTTGCACCATGTTTACATGTAGCTAGCTAGGCTTGTGGCACTGTAGTCCCTCGGGAAGCGGCGTGCGGATCGCTTCCGTGCCTTCTCCGGCGACTGAGTTCGTTCACTGTCGCTTGCCGTCCACAGAGACAGTGTAGACTATTAGGGACGGGGAGCCCACGACGGCCACCTCAGTCGACGTTCACACAGCCCCTGGGTTCTGTGACAAAAGGTTCGAATTCAGTGTTGCTTTATGTCCAAACTTGAAGAGACCGTACGGAGTAGTATTACGGGGAGCCCAAGACGTCCATCCCGACTTTCTCACAGCTCCTGCGGAGTTCTGACGCTCTGTTCCAATGTTGCTTTACGCCCAGAGATCTCACGGACTATTAGGGACAGGGAGCCCAGGACGTCCATCTCGACTTTCACACAGCTCCTGAGTTCTGAAGGGATTGAGTTGGACAAGTACTGTTGATAAGGAGCCCATACTTTGGCGGCGTACCTCTTCTCTTAATTCTTCCTCCACAAAGCTGGCCAGCTTCAACACACTGAAGATTACTGTCAGCCTTGTGTGTGTGGGGGGGGGGGGGGGCTAGTGCAGTGCAAGATGGAGATAAAGTATTTACCAAGTCAGCTGTGGTTGCCAGTGAATGTTGAATGCGTGTCTATGTAAGTGTGGGGGTTGGGGGGGGGGGGCGTGCATGTGTGTGTGTATGCGCGCGCGCGCGTTTTGTGTGTGTGTGTGGCGCGCGCGCGCGTTTGTGTGTGTATGCGTGCCACACTCCGAGCATCGCTTTCCGGCACCTTCCTTCAAAGAATGTCGTAAACCAATGCTTGGAGTTTGTATGCGTGCGTGCGTGCGTGCGTGCGTGTGCGTTTGTGTGTGTATGCGTGCGTGCGTGTGGGTGCCCGGACTGTGAAACTGACTTGAGTTTGCCATCAGTGGCAGTGTACGCGTGCTCGAGTGTTTTTTGTTTTGTTCTAGTATTACAATGTTGTCCGTGTATTATCCTTGCACACTTCAAGCAGCTATCAAACCGTTTGACCACCACGGCTTGCCTTTGTCCATATATATAGTCACTGGCAAACTCCAAGCGTCGCCTATCCCGGCATCCTTCCTCCCTTGAAAAAAGGATGTCGTAGACCGACGCTTGGAGTTTGACAGAGTCACGGAACGGGTTCCGGCCTCTTCTTTGGTGTGGGCAGCCACCATCGGCCATTAAGCAGGAACTGCTTGGAGGTTACTCTGTTTCCTGGCAATGTTTTGGCTCAGATTCGGAGTGTAGCACTTCACGCACACACTGACACACGCGCAGTACAGCTATAAACATTTATACATGATAAACCATAAACAAACACTGACAAACCCTACTCAGATATTGTTCATCAGTTTAATCTTCTTCTTTTCATTAAGGTAGCCTATATTGTTTGACACCAACAACAGAAACTAAAAAGGTTAGTGGGTAAACGTCATGAAGCAAGTACTAGAAGACCAACAGGCTCCAAAGAACAAATCGAGCTGACTGGTAAACTATATGCTTGCTTTTTGACTCGCCGCGTACGAATGCTGAAGGCTCCAGCCAAACTCCAAGCACTGGTTTACGACATCAGTGTGGGCTCCAGCCGCTCCTACGCAAACCGATTTTACCCACCCGTCGTGGTCCCGACCCCAGGCCCGTGATTAAATTTCCAAGCGTCGGTTTACGACATCTTTTACGACATCTTTTGGGGGAAGGATGCCGGCAAATCAAGCCGCCAGACTTGGAGTGTGGCCCGAGAAATCATTGACTGAAACGGCGCTACGTACGTCGGTCGGCAAGCTCATATTTTTCCTTGCCTACTCCTCCTGTAACTGATCATTACGTCTGTTAAGTCAAATACACACTACAATTACGGTATACTACCACAAAGTGACGTCTGACATACAAACACACAACAACAACAACAACAAAACAACACACACACACGCACACACACACACACACACACACACACACACACACACACACACACACACACACACACACAGCACATTAAGAAACTAATGCATAACAAGAAGCATAGTCGGGGAAAAGAGGTCAGCTCCATCAATAGAAACACATACACCAAACGAAAAAAGAGCGGGCAAGGATGGGAAGTCTTACTTTGGTACGACTAATTTTGAACTGAAATGTAGTCTCGGTGTGTGAACAAAAAAACAACAACAACAAAACAGAAGAAAAACAAATAAACATCAAACAAAAAAATACAAAAAACACAAACACTATAAATAAAAAAAACTATATAAAAAAATGAACACATTAAGAAACGCAAAACAATAAGTAGAAGGGCGGGGGGGGGGGGGGGGGGGGCAGCTCCATCAATATAAACACACACACACCAAAAGGAAAAAGCGTGGGCAGGAAATGTAGTCTCGGTGTGTGAAAAAAATAACAAAAAAATAACAAACATACCAAAACAACCCCCACCCCCCACCCCAAAAACCGAACACATTAAAAACTGCAAAACAAGAAGTAGAAAGGGCCAAAAAAAAAGGCCTGTTCTATCAAAATAACAACACACACACACACACACACACACACACACACACACACACACACACACACACACACACACACACACACACACACAAAAGTGTGGGCAGGAGTGAGAAGGCCTACTTCGGTACAGTTAATTTCTGAGTGCGCCCCCCTCCCCTCGACACATGTTTTAAGCACGGGGGGTGGGGGGGGGGGGGCTCTAATCGATACCTAAATTTTGAAACCCCCCCCTCCCATTAACTAAATATTGTAACACGAACATTTAGAGGACCAATAATTATAAGCACAACAGACATCATTCTTGTTACTGATCAGTACTTCTCCTGACACATTACACTGGACACG
Organism: Alviniconcha marisindica; assembly: GCA_018857735.1. Lineage (NCBI taxonomy): Eukaryota > Metazoa > Mollusca > Gastropoda > Provannidae > Alviniconcha > Alviniconcha marisindica. The sequence continues at coordinate 527,137 of JABMCL010000214.1, read as the reverse complement.
ACACATTTTTATTCGTGCTAGTTTATTCTTATCGCTTGCGTTCTTTTCGCTTCCGTTCAGAGGAAACTGGACGTGGTTCCGCTGTGCTGGAACCTTGAGTTCAGCATGGCTGATTTTTTGATGATGGCTTGGCGTTGCGCGTCATCGAACTTGTTCACCTTCAGATCCCGGTCCCTATCGAAAGGCTGTCGCTCCGGTTTCTCGTCTTTTTTCCCTTTCTTTTTGTCCTTCTTTTTCTTCTTGGCTTCTTTCTTCTGCAATTCAAACGTAGGGTGTCTTAATAAAGCGGGACAAACCTAAATGATCAAAACCCAGGTGGTAAGCGTTTGCTGAATCGGATTCACAGGGCGTCTGAGTAAAGGAGGATGGGAAAACCTAGATGACCAAAGGTTTATCTGGCAAGCGTTTACTGCATCAGATTCATACGGTGTCTTTGTAACGGGGGACAAACCTAGATGATCAAAATTTCATCTAGTTAGCGTTTACTGCATCAGACATCAGACTCACATGGTGTGTTAGTAAAGGGGGACAAACCTAGATGATCAAAATTTCATCTGGTTAGCGTTTACTGCATTAGACATCAGACTCATATGGTGTTAAAGCCTTTACAGCATCAGAATTAAAGGGTGTCATAGTAAAGGCAGGCAAACCTAAATGATCAAAAAGTTCATCAGGCAAACGTTTACTGTATCAGGCTCACATGGTGTCCTAGTAATGGCAGGCAAACCTACATGAGCAAAAGAATTATCTGGCAAGCGTTTACTGCATCAGACACACGAGCTGTTGGTAAAGTTGAAGACAAAAATAAAAACAAACAAAACAAAACAAAAACACGAGATAATCAAAAGGCTCATCCGGCGAGTCACTCACAGGCAGTCTCGCTAAAGCAGGTCAAATGTAGATGATCAAAAGATCACCTGGCCAGCGTTTACTGAATCAAGGTTCACAGGCTGTCGTAGTAAAGGAGTAAAAACCTAGATGACCAAAAGCTCATCAGGTAAGCGTTTACTGGCATCATACACTGACAGACGGAAGGAAAACCTAGACGACCAAAAGCTCATCAGGTAAGTGTTTACTGGCATCGTACACTGACAGACGGAAGGAAAACCTAGATGACCAAAAGCTCATCAGGTAAGTGTTTACTGGCACCATACACCATACAGAGGCTGAAGGAAAACCTTGACGACCAAAAGCTCATCAGGTAAGTGTTTACTGGCACCATACACCATACAGAGGCGGAAGGAAAACCTTGACGACCAAAAGCTCATCAGGTAAGTGTTTACTGACACCATACACCATACAGAGGCGGAAGGAAAACCTTGACGACCAAAAGCTCATCTGGCAAGCAGTTACTGAGTCCGACTCATGCGTGTCAAAGGATGACCACCCCCAGATGATCAAATATCATCTCATCACACCAGACCCACAAAGTAAATCTAAATGATCAAAAGCTTATCTGGCAAGCAGTTCTCTTCTTCCGTAAGACCACCGGCCACAAAGCTGCCCATTACCGAGTCCGACTCACGGGTGTCAAAAAATGACCACCCCAGATGATCAAATATCATCTCATCACACCAGACTACAAAGTAAATCTAAATGATCAAAGCTTATCTGGCGAGCAGTTCTTCTTCTTCCGTTAATGACCATCGGCACAAGTGGCCATTACGAGTCCGACTCAGGGTGTCAAAAAATGACCACCCCCAGATGATCAAATATCATCTCATCACACCAGACTTACAAAGTAAATCTAGATGATCAAAAGTTATCTGGCAAGCAGTTCTACTCTTCCGTAATGACCATCGGCCACAAAGGCCATTACCGAGTCCGACTCACGGGTGTCAAAAAATGACCACCCCCAGATGATCAAACATCATCTCATCACACCAGACCCACAAAGTAAATCTAAATGATCAAAAGCTTATCGGCAAGCAGTTCTTCTTCTTCCGTTAATGACCATCAGCCACAAAGCTGGCCATTACTGAGTCTGACTCACGGGTGTCAAAGGATGACCACCCCCAGATGATCAAATATCATCTCATCACACTAGACCCGCAAAGTAAATCTAAATATTTATGATCAAAAGCTTATCCGGCAAGCAGTTCTTCTTCCGTTAATGACCATCGGCCACAAAGCTGGCCATTACTGAGTCCGACTCACGGGTGTCAAAGGATGACCACCCCCAGATGATCAAATATCATCTCGTCACACCAGACCCACAAAGTAAATCTAAATGATCAAAAGCCTATCTGGCAAGCAGTTCTTCTTCTTCCGTTAATGACCATCGGCCACAAAGCTGGCCACTACCGAGTCCGATCTAAATGATCAGAAGCTTATCCGGCATGCTCTTAGAGCAGGCCCAGTTCAAGTTCAATGTTGCTTGCTGTCCACAGAGACCAGGACTGCAAAGGACGGGGAGCCCAGGACGGCCACTTCCACTTTCCTACAGCTCCTGAGCTCTGAAGCAGGCCCGCAGTAAGTAAGTAGTAAGTAAACACGGTGCTTAACGTCCGCAGAAACAATAAGGCTTATTAGGGACGGGTAGAAGGGGATAAGGGGGTATGGAGGTGGGGAGAGGGAGATTGTATACCTATCGCTACACTGTCACCACCAGAATGATTCCTGCATTAAGATGGGCAGCGATGAGAGCCATTTTAATGTTTCAGTAGGAAGTGATGGACAGAGTCACAAGACTGTCCACAAACCACAACCTTTTTGAAGACAAAGGAGGGCCGAAACGGTATCGAACCGAGCAGGCCCACAGGTAGGTAATGTTGCTTAATGTCCTCAGATGTCAGTTGACATATTAGGGACAAGCTGAGACCAATGCCGAAGCATGGTTCAATATAGCTTTACCTCCACGGAAACCAGAAGGCTCGTTAGGACGGACAGCTCAGGACGTCCACCTCGACTCTCACACAGCTCCTGAACCATGCAAAGGCCCACAAGCCGTCCTGCCATATATATACACACAGGCAGTCCCGCTAAAGGAGGCCAAACGTAGATGATCAAAAGATCACCTGGCAAGCGTTTACTGAATCAAGGTTCGCACATGATGAGCTTTTGGTCATCTAGGTTTTTACTCCTTTATTACAACAGCCTATATATATATATATATATATATATATATATATATATATATATATATATATATATATATATATAACTGATAAAAATCAAGAAAAACAACAAGCTAGCATAAAAGTTCCAAAAGTTCCGGCTACTCAATATATTTCTATATATATATATGACAAATGTAGATGATCAGAAATGTGAGCCGGTTTGGCCCAGCGGTAAGGCGTTAGGCTGGTAAGCAGAGGGACCTCGGTTGGAATCCGCTTCGGCTCTCCTTTCTCTTCAAAAGTTGTGGTCTGTGGACACTGTCTTGTGACTGTGTCCCTCACAATTATGAAACATTGAAATGGCTCTCATCGCTGCCCACCATAATGCAGTAGTCGTTCCGGTGATGACAGTGTAGCGATAAGTAAATAATCTCTCCCCACCGCCCTCCATCCCTAATAAGCTTTATGGTTTCTGTGGACGTTATAAGCACCACGTTCACTTACTTGATCAGAAATCCATCTGGCAAGTGAGTGCATGTCTGTGTTTACATGTTTGTACGTTCTCTTTTTTTGCTTTTCTGTGTGGGCGGTGTGCGTGTGTGTGTGTGTGTGTGTGTATGTAATGGATCCCCCCTCCCAACCCTAATTATAGATACGCAAAAAGCACAGTAGATGCACAACTATTATTGTGGACAAAATGTTTTCCGACTTCTTCTCTCTCTCTCTCTCTCTCTCTCTCTCTCTCTCTCTCTCTCTCTTCTCTCTCTCTCTCTCACTAAGCAGCGTTTGTGGACTGCCTTGTAGCATTGTATAGATGGCAACATCTTTTTAAACATCACATGTATATCATAAGAGATTCATGTGACGATAAAAATCGTTCTTGTTTACTTCACACACACACACACGAAACAAGCAAAGCAATATTATTTTGTTACCTACACTTTTATTACATCAACTACTGACTTTCATCACAACATTTAATGTAAAACAGTCAATGAGTGACAAACAATATACAATATTCCATGATACATACGTACACGAATTCCACACAATACTTTCAACATTGAAGAAGAGGAAAAGACAGGCAATGAGATGCAGAAGAGTAGACCATGAGATGCAGATGAGGCCATGAGATAGGAAATACGGCAACAGTAAAAAAAAAAAAAGGGGCAACAACACTGTACATACAAAGATTAAAGGCATCTAAAATTAATGACCACAAACCAGTGTGAAATATACGAGCTGAGAAAGGTGACTAACTGCTCTACATCAGAGATTTTCCCTGTGGCAAAGTCAATCAGTGAGAGAAAAAAAGTCCCCAAACAAGAAGCAATGTAGTACATTTTCCTTTGTTCATCTATTTCAGCCTGTGGCAATTATATGTAAATTGCTAGTCCCCAACACTTAATCAATACACTAAGTACAAAATAGTGAAACCAGGTTCATAAAAGCTTTCTTTTATCAAAAATTAGACTTTTATTTCTTTTTTATTTGTGTGTGTGTGTGTGTGTGTGTGTGTGTGTGTGTGTGTGTGTGTGTGTGTGTGTGTGTGTGTGTTGATATTGTAGCTGATGTTTTTCTCCATCCTCTGTATTTTTTTAATTGTATTTTTTTAAATTTAACGAAGAATAAGTCACTGTACAAGCAAACGCAAGTCAAAGAAAGGTGCATGTCGCCATGTCCCAGCTTTCCAAAGATAAAGGTGTAATTGCGGTGTTTGTAACACCAGTTTTGAACAGGATTCCCCCAGTGTGCCCCACTGAAGCAATCTGTGGGATCCAGTGCCGTATCTTCAAATATTACTTACGCATGCCAAGTTTGTTTAGATCAATGTTCTTCTCAAACAAAATGTTCACAACATTAATGGTAACAAACTTTACTAAGCATCCCCACCCTCCCCTAAATTCTTCAGTAAATTTGTTACAATATATTAATCATACGACATTTCAAAAACAGTACATGATGACACAAAGGCTTCTCTAAAAACAAAACAGTGTACATTTGTGTATTTTTAACAATATTGTACTGAACATATTTCAAAATTCCATTAATGCAGTACATCACACAATACAGATTTGATACAATTGCCATAGAACAAGCCAAAAAGATTAATAATAAAAGAGAGAGAGAGAGAGAAAAAAAGTCAATGAAATAAAACACACACAAACAAACAAAAAAGGACAGAAAAGCACCATACATTTCTTGTAATCAGATTTTGCCAAATGTGAAAAAAAGAAAAAAGAAGAGAGACTAAAACCATTTTCTAAAAACTATGGCACATACTGGTCCATAAAAATAAAATAAAAAGCTGACGTCCATTGCTAATACACCTTATAAAGTGAATAAAGATAGTTTTTATGAAGGATAAACATGCTTGGGGGGGGGGTAGGGGGGGGGGGGTATTTTAAACAACAGTGTCATTCTAAATATGCATGCATCTTACAGTTTGAGACAGCACTTGCACAGGCATAATTATGCTGTAAGTCTTAGTTTGAGCTGGTCCAAAGCTGGCAATTCCTGAAAACTGCAACTTGGGCACACACACACACACACAAAAAAAAAACTTGCAAAAACACATGTGTGCTGCTGTGATTAAAAATGAGCTATGTTGAACGTTTTTGTTTGTTTTGTTCAGGTGCTTTATAAAACATATATTTTAAAAATGGTGGGGGGGGACAATTGGATGGTGATACAACAGATTACACTTCAGTCCAAAAAAAAAAAAAAGGAAGATACAAAATGAAGAAGCAACACAAAGGTGTACAGCATTGTTTAAAATATGAGCTACAATTGGAGAAAAAAAGAGATCAACATTTCAGTGTAAAATACTTAGAATATGTAATTTATGTACAAACCAGTGAAAACAGAAAGCAGAAAACACAGTAATATACAATCCTTTGATGCTATTATAATGTACACAATGAGGAAGCCCCCCCCCCCCCCCCCCAAAAAAAAAAGCTGTTCAAAACTGACTTTTTTGCCATGTACTTTGCCGCCACAACCAAAGTCAGCTGTATAATCAATAGGGAACTTCTCCTTCCAACATAAAACTTGCTGGTGTATCTTACAAAAGATACCAGTGTTTCTGTACCCCAATACCTGTTTCCCAAGTATTATGAGTTGACACACACACGCAACCCCCCACACCCATGTTGTTATACAAAAGCATACAATGAAAAACTTGTAAGGCTTCAACAGAAGCAAAGGACAGCTCTGACATCAGGTAAGCACAATGGAAGGCTCTAATAAGACACCAAAACTAAGGGACTAACCAAGAGGCAAAAAGTGCTGATTTTGCCCCTGTATTTTTATTATTATTTTTCTTTGTTTTCATTAATAATGCTATATTAAAGGGTAAGCAACAAAAATCTATGAGTTATCAAAAAAAGAAGTACAAATTACAATAGAACAAACCAATATTTAATCAATAAACTTACTACAGAATCAACAAAACAAACAAATGCAAATGCTCAGTCTGATCACATTCAATGGCCTCTGTTTTCATTTCAAAGACTTGCTCAGCATGAAGAAAAACGACTTCAATAATCAGACACAGTCCTTTGGAGGTAATTACCTACACAGCAGCAGGAAAATTGGACAAAAAGTTAATATCAGCTCAAAAAAGCTTTAATATTAAATGCAACTTGTAAATATTTTTTTCAGATGCCCTAGTGACTCAGGACTGAAACTACATCATGCAGACCCAGCTAGAATTCAACACAACCATAGTGCACATTTTCAAGGATCTAATTTTGAATTGTCTGAGAAAATGCCAAAATGCCTAATCTGAAGCCCTTCGCTGTGACTAAAATGCTTTGTTATTAAACACTGCTTGTACCTACATCTTTTAGACGCTCTTGTGGCTCAGGACAGAAACTACACATTGTATACCCAGTAAGAATTCAGTACAGCCTGACATCATGCAAAGTTTCAAGGATGTCATTTTAAGTGTCAAAGAAAAAGCCAAAATGCACAATCTGAAGTCCTTTGCTACGACCGGAGAGCCCAGTAGCCAGTCTAAAATTGATCATTATCAAAACTCACAATTATCCATGAATAAAAATATGAATAATGATGACATCAATGATAAATTACACACAAGAGCACTTCCTGTTGTTGCTGAAAACCAGAATGAGCCAAGTCTACCAGTACTGTTTCATTTTGGTAGCAAACAAGTCCACAGCTCAGTTTACACAGTGTACGCCAGCGCTGCCAGCACCAACACAACCCTAACATGTGTTCAAACATGCCAAACACCTGACCTCATTTACAGTCATTTACTTTTGACAGTCTGGAAACAGCCAGTTATCACACACTGCACAAATTGCTATTTTAGTCTTGAAAAAAAAAAAAAAATCTGAAACAAGGACAACTGCTAGCCTTCTAAAACAAAATCTGAACACAAAGGTTAAAAAGAAAACTTAACAGGTATGTAGCCTACATCTGATTTTTCACCATTTCGCTGTTAAATGTTGTTCTGTCATTTCACAAAGGGGTGTACCCTGAAAATTTGCAAGTTGTGTCATATTAAATAATATAAAAGCATTCTTTTCAACCTTTCATGTGTTTGGATTTTATTTTAGTCTTACATTTGGAAACATTTGGATTTTATTTTAGTCTTACATTTGGAAACATGTTTAAAGAAGGCAAGAGAGACACCCTCTTTATTTTCAGTTCAACTAAAAAAAATATATACCTTTTGTCAGTGCTGTCCACAAGAAAGAGAAAATTCTTTTGTTTTAACGATTCTTTCCCAGCAGCATTACTTGAATGTTGATATCATACTTCACAGGTGTCTGCCCTGTTATAATAGTCGTGATTGACTGAGCGTTAAGAACCAAACTGCCTTCCTTCCTGACTTCACAATTTCAAACATTTCTAAAGCCTCGTTTCCAGCGGTTTGCAACCACACTTTCCTGCTGTCTGCAAAGGCATATGCAATCCGAAAACAAAAAACAACTGAGTACACAAGAAATAAGGACAGCTTTCTGGTGTAGAGATATAATGCAAACACAAATCCACAAAATGTTTGTTTTTCCCCCCTTTCAATTCTGTCCTTTTGTGTTTGCAGAAGAATGCAGATGGATCTTCAAGCAATGACATGGGTTTTGAGGGAGTCAGAGCCATTCTGCTGGGAAGGGGGGAGTGTGGAGAGTGTGTGGAGAGTGCGTGCTTGCGCGCGCGCGTATGTGTGATTATGTGTGTGTGTGTGCATGTGTGTGTGTGCATGCATGCGTGTGCACATATGTGTGATTATGTGTGTGTGTGTGTGTGTGTGTGTGTGTGTGTGTGTGTGTTTGAAGGTTAGGTGCTCTACATCTTCACATCACGAAGCCATATCAAGGACAAATCTGTCCCTTACTCAGGCTACCCTCACACATATTTGTAATTTGCAGACACCATTTCTGCGTAGCAAAGTACATGAAAGTGCGAACTGGTTTGCATTTGCGGATTGTGTTTGCCAACTACAGGAAACATGGCTTAAGTAGGAGTCTACACTATCAAGTATCACCTACAACTGGAAACAGCATCAGACAGTTATTGTTGTTGAACACTTGAATAGCTGAAGCAGGAGTCTACACGATCAAGTATCATCTACAACTGGAAACAGCATCAGGCATTTACTGTTGTTGAACAGTTAATAGCTTAAGCAGGAGTCTACACTATCAAGTATCTTCCGCAGCTGGGAACAGCATCAGGCATTTATTGTTGAGGAACGCTTGAATAGTTGGACATGCGACAGTGGAAGCCTGTGCCACATGCATGCATGCTGGGGCTGAAACCCAGGCCCACATAATCACATTGCTGAAAGTACCCCACCCCCCTCGACACCCCCAGCCACCCTTCCCTCCGGCCCCCTTCCCCCAAGAATGTTTTTTTATTTTAGATAGGAGAAGAGCTGCTGCTCTGATCTGACTACCGCAACAAAAGTAGATTTAACAATGCTGACAGAGAATCAGTACACACAGAGCAATGTATTGCTTGAAAGTGATCAGTAAAAAATAAACCTATGTGCTCATCCAGCCAAAGAGTTTTATGAGATTTCTGTCCACTGTGCTGTACATATAATTAGTTGCATTCGTAACATGTTGGTGTTTGGCATGACTATGAATCATCATTCAAGCACAAAATATTCAACGCCTCAGAAAGAAGACACACACAAAATTTGCTTGAAAAATCTAAGAACACAGGCAAAATACAAATCAACACAGCACAACACTTCGCCAAATTTCATCAGTGAACCATGATCGTATGTTTTATAAACAAATAAATAAAAGGTGTATGTACAAAGTGCACCGTCACAGAAAACCAAAGAAACAAAAACACTGCTTTTAACAATCACAGACAAAGAAGAGGGACAAAACAAACTAGAACAAAGAAAACTTTCATTAGCTGATAGCGCATTATGAATATTAAGAATCTAAATTCTAATACTGATGACTGATGACTTCCTCCTTCTAGAACCCCCCCCCCCCCCCCCCCCCCCCCCCCCCCCCCACGAATATGTATCTCAAATCATTTTTTTCAAAGATTTAAACCACCTCCAAAAGTGTCTTTACTGACTGCAAAATATTGTACAGATCATGCAGGGAAATCAAAACACTGGACTGCCTTTTACACTGCTCAGGAAGCACCGACAATTAACTATGTTCAGAAAAGCCAAGGAGAGTGCATTAAAAGTACACCAGAGTGTTGATCTGCTGGTAAGAAGTTAGTTCTCGGATATTAATGTCCTGATAAGAATGCCTTGGTAGGACAAGTGACAGTGAGAGTCAGTAAGGCAAAACGTAAGCATATAATCTGCAAAGGACAGATGTCGCTTTCCAACCAGGGGAAACAACTCTTGTGGTAATGACCATGTCGTTAAATCTCCTCCCCTTGTGTAACGATATCAGTTTCTGTTTGTTTTTAACTCATTTAAGGCAGTCTGATCTCCTTGTGTGTATGGTGAAGAAACTGTGACGGCATAATAAAACATCAACAGCCAATCAAAACAACACTTTACATTGGGCCAAGTGGTTCTGCCCGACACGAGGACATTAAGCCCCGCGTCCTCCTCCTTGGAGAAGTGGGCACAGCAAACGCGACCTCAGAATAATTATAGTCAGCTGCGATTTAAATCAAACAAAAAGAAGCATGCAATGCAAGTTAGTAAAAAAAACACAAAAAAACACAACAACAATAACAACAAAAAAACATTATTTATTTATAAAGGAAGGTTTCGCATTCAGCTGTAACTATGTAGTTAAGCTGACCATGACAGTCAATCAATCAAAAGCTGACCATGACAGTCAATCAATCAAAAGCTGACCATGACAGTCAATCAATCAAAAGCTGACCATGACAGCCAATCAATCAAAAGCTGACCATGACAGTCAATCAATCAATTCTTCCCTACTTAGGGATGCATTATTTAACGGAAACCCCTTTGGCAGAATGGTATGTCTAGTTGAAGCAATGACACTCTTTTGTCCAAACAGTTCAGCCTGGAAACCTGCACCTTCTGTCCACAATTCACCATCTGATTCACAAAAATCATAGTTGAACATCAAAATCAAACGACTGTACGCCTCTCATAACTGAGGAAGCAAGATTGTGATTTCTACACTGAGCTGATGCTATTGCCAAAATTCATGCCATACCATTAGGTGTTTTTTGTGTGTGTGGATGATGTTTAAATAAAACGGAAACATCCTTTTTTGCATACCACCCCTAACAAAAGGGCTTGTGAAAAGCTTGTAAATTCACATGCCACAAATGAAAGGACCAATTTTACATATCAAAAGCATAAACGTCAGAACAGTAGATACCACTCTTGAGAATTTATCCCGAATCAGTTTCTATCCTTTGATACGCTTCGTTCTGTAATGGCTTTGTATTGGTAAAATATACTGTGTGCAATTCAACACCAGCAGATACAATATTTGAGAAAGACTCTGTAATTCAGCATCTACCAGCAATATGTTGTAAATTATAGACTACCATGTTCCCACATGTTGACTGAGGGACAGAGAAAAAGAAGGTGGGGTGGGACCTTTCATTTTACCATCTCCATTCCTGTTCCGTAACACTGATGACACATTACAAAATACAGTGCTTCCCATCCTGGGGATAAAGCTAAAAACATTAAAATATAAAGTCAACGCTAAAAAAAAAAAAAAAGGGTATATAGCCAATCACACATATAGTTCACATATCTACATTAAAAACCTTTTCACCTGTTTTAACAGACCTGAAATTGCTATAATGTAACCTCACTAACTGAAAGCATGAAATAAAACATGCCAATAAATAAATGAGCAGATAAACAGACCTAGAAAGACAATAAATCAACAAATGAACAGACGTCCCTTTCATTTAAACAATCATATATGCTCTCCCCCACCCCACCCCCCACAAAACAAAAACAAAAACCCTACTTTTATTAATGTGATACTAATAAGCCAGACAGCTTCAACTGCACCTTCCACACTTAACTGGTACCCACTCCAGCTTGTAACTGATATTGTACACATCGCAAGTTGTGCAAGTGGTTTGTACAAGGGGGAGAAAAAAATCCAGTTTGTGGGATTGTAGGGACAGAGAATCCAAACTGCAGCTACCTTCTGTTGTCATTGTTGCCAACAATCGCTGATCCAACTGTAATGGACCAGTCTTTTTCCATATTCATTCTTTAAATCCATCTGGGCACACTGCCCAACAAGAAATCAGTGATGAGCCTCTATGCAACCCTCATCACTTAATGCATCTCATTAACTTGTCGAGCCACGTATCCAATTTATATAGCAAACACACTGAAAGATAGATATGTAAGTTGCGATAACAATGCAGATTTTTTAAAAACAAAAAAACATTTAAACATTTTTAAAAACAGCACAAAGAAAATGAAATGACTTGACACTGTAAATGTGAAGCATTCAAAAATTCAGTACAGAAAAATTATGTCTATATCAAACAAACACTTGTACAATTTTACATAAAACATGTATGTACACAAACACTTCAAATTTAGATTGCACTTTTGACAGAATTATATCATGATTAACCACTCGCGTTTTCAACCAGTTAAAATCTATACAATGTACACAGCTCACGCTGATTATCCTTGTATGTCACGCAACAACGTAACCATGCTGTTTCATTTACAGTGCAATATATAGTCATCTCTCTTCAGCACGGGAAAATTTGTGTATGATTTTGGTGCACAGTATGGTGAAGTTGTTCATAAGCATGTTTAATGAATCATATTCTATTCTGTGATGTGAAATGATAAAACCAGCACCTGGACTTCTTGCTTCAGTCATCATCTTTTGACTCACTGTGACCCATTTCTCCGAGTCTGTCAAGTGGCTATCAACCTTGCAGTCCTGTCAATGTGCCCTGCTACCAACAGTGCCACTACAAAAGGTGATGCAACACAGCGAAAGTGCATAAAGACAAAGTAGAAAAAAATCTATATTATACTATAAAAAAAAAAGACACCCCCCAAAACGACAACACAACGAGCAAAAAGCATGGAAGGCGAGTCAACTCTCAACAATTAACATCACTCGTATGGCCCGTCATGATTCACTACGATAAAAGAAAGCAACAACTGAACGCTATCTTACATTTTCTTTGATTTGTTCTCATCCTTTCCTGGCTTACAGTGCTTCTGTTAGAAATCAATTAACTTACAATTTCTTGGCATCTGCCAGAAAAAACACTTTCAGTTCCTCAATTCATGTCACAGGAAAATGTCAAGAAACTGACTTTTTTCTTGGTCCATCTCTTGAGCTTCCCCTACCTGAAAGATCTACGCGAAAAGAAAAAAAGAAAAAAAAAATGCACGGTATACAATATGCGCATTATGATATGTGTCTACTTGTCTTCACTACTACTTTCAAAAAATACCGCAGCTGAACTTAGCTAACAATTAATTTGAAACAATCCTCAGTTTGAATTATCAAGTAGTTAAAAAAAAATCTGTACCTTAGTAAATCTGTACCTTAGTAGTTAAAACAAATCTGTACCTCTCTATATACTATCCAATGGCCTTGTCTTCAAGTTATAAAACTACATTAGTCTTCTGGTGTGTTTTTTGGTCACAAACCCTACACGGTCCAGCCTAATTAACAATACTATGCATAGTTTAAGACTGACTCAATCCAGCATTTTTTTATTTTTTTTAAAGATCTAGTATGATTAACAAGTACCATATAAAATGAGCAGCTTCCTAAATATGATAACATTACCAGTAATGCACACCCATTCTTTTAAAGGGTGATGTTGAATACCGCAATGAAAGCTGTCCGAGTTTGTCTATCAGTACTGTTGTGTCCTAACTATTACGATTTGCTTGAGAAACTTCTTCAGCTTAAAGTTGCCCACAAGGGCACAGTACTAAGGTATTTGCCATGATAAATTGGTACGACATGGCTTACACAGTTAAAGAGGGTAATCTTTAAAAAAACTAAAACCCCAAAACCCACTTTACCACAAAGATTATATTTCATCAATTCATAAACATACGCTGCAGTAGCTCACTCATAAAATGGACCCACTGCGTTATGCGAACACCAAGAAATTAGAGATTCTGAACCAATTCTGGCCATTTGCCTCCAACATTTTGTCCCTTTTCTGCGGGTGCTGTGGAAGAAGTTGCAGGGAGGGATAAGTCCATTCAAATGGGTAACGTCCACTGCATCACAATGTTCCCCCCTACAATCACCTACAGCTGACTGGGCCAAAACCAAACCCCAAGTATGCTCTCTTGCACACATCACATCAGCGGTTAACTGTATCCATACATGTCTAACATTCAAGAAGCATATTACCACTAGCAGTGTCAAACACTCTAGAACTACTACAACTGTTGTCTTATTTAGGTATATGGCTATGGCATAGTTTTGTTGTTGTTGTTTTTTTTGCTTGTTTTGTTTTTGATCTGCCAAATGTGACAAACCATCACCACAACATCACTCTCACATGATTGACATCAACCTGGAAATCAATCCAACCAGCTACAGAACATCATCAGATACAGATCTCTTAACCACCAATACAGTTCATCTATGATTGAGAAGAAAATGCACAATAACGTATTTAATGTGCTGCTCCCAACAATTTAGAGATCTTTCCTCCATTTCAGACAAACAAGCGTCTTTTTTCCCTTCCTCTGAATAATTACAGTAACCACAATTACGAAAGCTCTCTCTATAAAGAATAATAATAATTAATTAAAAGAAGTAAGAGAAAAAGAAAGAGAAGAAAAAAAGATGCTGCTTGTGTTCATTTTCTTCTGAACAACAGCTCAGCACTGCAGAACTATCTGCCTGTGCCTCACACCTGCTGGGGTGTGAATATGCTGGCATTTGTTGAGTGCTTTTCTTGTGTTTAAAAAAAAAGAAGCAGGTCCTTCATGAGTGAAGGGAACTTACTATAACAGTATTTCCTCCCCCTCTGTGCACTGCCACAATGAACTTGTCCTTAGGTCTTTTTTGCGCCCATTTTCTTCTGCATCAAGACAATGGACTCTGTCCAATAGACGATCTACGGAAATCCAGGGGACTGCACTCGTTAAGTGCCTACAGGCATGGCCTGTATATATACAGGTCCATGCCTGTGGGTGTAGCGCAGTGTAGTCATGCTTTTGTTGGGGGTACAGTGAGCACTTGGGCAAGATGACGGATACCCGTAAACAAAGCAGAAAAGGCATCAGAAATGCCGATCAAGCGCTCACTGTTCGTGGGGAACATGCAGATCGGATAGTAGGTTCACCCAGCTGGTAGTCTAGTATAAATTATAATTGGTCCACGCCTGAAGATCTAAAACTGTCACAGATTGGCTCTTTTCAGCTGCCGCCTCCATTCAGGGGACTTCACTCTCCCGGAGTAAGAAAACACTGTCAGATTATCTTTGCCTGTTATTTCCGGAAATCGTCTATTATCCAGCAAGTGTTCGGCAAACTCTGTGTGCAGGTGGACAATAAAAACTGCTGATCCCAAACTACAAAGTCTAAAACAATAAAATGTCCAAAATCAGCCCCAGTAAGAACACAGATCATTGGATCAAAACAATGATGAAAATTAAGACTTTGATTCCCAAAACAATCAACATCTGACGCTGATCGACAGGTCATGATATATATATAATTTTTTCATTTTTTTAACACAGAAAGAAGAGAATTTAAACAAGTGAAAAATGCAGTCAAAGTATTTACTAGACACAGCTACAGCTAATTTTTCAAAGTGGGCATGAAATTTTAGTTTGCATTGCAGATCTCTGGACATCCTTTCGGGGGAGAGCAGCACGCCACAATCCACTGGTCTGGGGAGGCAGGTCTGGCCCACCGTTCTTCAGTCCCATCATGCACCAGTCCCAGGCCTGGGACTGGGGTTACACAGTATGCCTGGGATACAACGGGCCTGGATGGTTAGTTAGTAAGTGGATTTTAACACCCTGCCAACTGCACAGGGTCACCTCAGGACAACTTAACTCAGTGACAAGCAAATGCATGTCTAAAAACCTTTCTCATGCATGAACCCTTCCTCAAGTCAATCCACAAAACCAATCCCTACACACAACATAAAACAAAACAGACATACACAAACATCAAACACAAATTTTCAAAGAGTAAGTCCTTTCAATATAACTCCTGCTAAATGAGCACATAAGGCTAGGACATGCTGGTATTGGTCTTATCTAATTAATACCAGATTAAAGACAAATATAAAAAGGGAATGGACAAAAACAATTAAAAAATGTTTAAAAATTACAAAAATGCATCATGGCAGATACCAGTGCCATATCTGATACGGCAGCAAGCTGCACATACCACCTACCATCATCTCCTAGCTGCTCAACAAGAGCCATACAAAAAAGCCCAACTCTTGTGAGAATTTTCTGGTAAAAAGTCTGGAGAATGGA
This sequence comes from Alviniconcha marisindica, assembly GCA_018857735.1. Taxonomy (NCBI): domain Eukaryota; kingdom Metazoa; phylum Mollusca; class Gastropoda; family Provannidae; genus Alviniconcha; species Alviniconcha marisindica. The sequence goes on along the minus strand of JABMCL010000214.1, from coordinate 511,169 downwards.
CCACTAGTAGAAAAATGACAAGATGGAAAGAGCACAAGCACTAGGCAGAAGAACAGGAGGAGATAGGAAAGGGGAATCAAATGACAGCCCTGAGATTCCAGACAGGGAACAAATACATCACACATCCCCAGCCTCCCTTCAGCACAACGGGCCTGGCAGTGGTGGTACATGCAGGGACTGCCCCCAAAAAGGTTTCCTACACTGCACTACACTGACTGAGGGCTAAAAAACAAAAACAAAGAGATAAAAGTATCATGATCAGCTAAAGAATGCAAACTTATAACCAGGTCACACTAATTTTCAACAAATGTTTAGAAACTGGAAACACAGTGTAAAAGTGCTACTATTAGTACAAGATCAACTAGTGCGAGAAATTTCTGGAGGCAAAAATCTCCCTGAACAGAGCACATACCCCAGCTTTTCCTGAATCTGACATGCAATTGTACGACCAGGAAGAAACGAAATTGCAACACTTCACAACATTGGCAGTGACTGTGATTTCTTATCTTTTGACAAAGTTATTTATTTAACACATTGATGCAAATAATGTAACAACTTTGTGCTGCAACTCATTGTGTAAAATGCTTTCACTAACAAGTGAAATTCACATACAGGCATGCAGTGAACACAAAAATGACAACCGACACAAAACAATGAGTGATGCAGATATTAAAAACACAGTTATGGTTATCATTTTTGTGATCTTTGTCTTAGGAACATGAATCAAAGTTTTTTCTGCAGTTATGGAAATGGAACGGGAGAAAAAAACTTCATATACAGAGCCATGTCCATGAAGTATGAATAAAGTACTCACTACAAAAACTAACTATACTTGTATAACATGAGAGTTGTCAAATGTGCCTAGTGTTGGCTTTGACAGTTGCTAAGGTATACTGTCCTGAAAAAGAAGGAAGAAAAAACTTTCACGCCATCCTTTCCTTTCAGATTGCAATGGTCTCTGTCCATGCCACAAGAGAGCAAGAAAAGTACATCTTCACCATGACACAATCTGCTGCTACATGTCTATCAATATGACGTGCTCAGCGCAAATAACATTCCATTTCATAAACTGATATTCTGAGCATTGCAAAAAGAGTTGTCACACGTCGTGAAAAGAAACCACAGCTGTACTTGGGAGCAATTCACCCAAGTGCAAGTGACTGAATCAGAATTAAACGTACACGCAGTTGTCGTAGAAAGGTATTCATCTTCTGCTTCTTGTTCTCTTCACTTTCACAGTGGGACATCAGATTTCACACAGCTTGTCACCTAGTCACTTTGACATTACTGTGTCACAGGATGTTATGTTGTCACAGGTTGGAGCTCACGCCTCCGATCGTCTTTCGGTTTTCACACGCCGCAACACCATTTACAGCAAGTGTGCGTGTGAATGCCCACAGCAGCAAGACATGCTACACAGAACCAACATTTGCCCACTTTGTTTCACACAGCTGAGTCAAAGGGGGTGACGGGCTGTGCACGTGTCTGCAGGTCCAACACAGGTATGTTTTGACACCGACTGGCTTAGGGACTCTGTAAAATACTCTGTGTTGGCAGTTTGTCAATGATGGAGTTGATGTCAACCAGTTTGTGGATCCAGTTGTAAATGCGGCGAAGGGCATCGTTGATGCGGTCCACACAGTTTTTCCACACCAATTTCTCAAGACGCGGATTGTCCAAGACAGATGGCGGGTACCGCATCACCAGGAACCGAATGGCGGACATTTTGGCTGGGTCTAACGCTTTGTGTTTGTTCTCCATCTTCTTGCCCTTGATGTAGAACACGCCTGACACATTGCGATCATAGACTTCCCCAAGGGAAAAGATTCTGAAAACCAGCTCTTTAGCCAGCCGCTCTCTTCTGCCCTGGCATGCCTCTTCAGCCTCCTTGAGCACCGAAGAGCAGATGCTAATTTCATTGTTGCCCATGTTTCGCACTAATGGCTTGCGGATGTTGGACAGCGCTGACATGATCTGTTTTGATGTCATGTTTTTCTGGAAGTCCTCGACCAGCATCTCCCAGAACTTGGGGTCGACAATCACTGTCTTCGGGTTCTGTGAGACAGTGGTGAAGCGAGCTCCAGCATTGTCCTTGCTGCTATCAGGACCCAGCTCGTAAGTGGCGCCCTCTGTGTCATAGATGGTGACAGCAATTCCGCTCTGGCTATCTGGGGCCGCAACGTCAGGAACTGCGACGGGAGAGGCCACTATGGGAACAGGAGCTGCGTTGTTCAAGACCAGGAGGTTCCGATCGGGCAATTCAGAGACCGTGGAGGTGGCTGTCTCACCGCTGGGACTGGGTGCGTCCTGGACTGGGAGGCTGACGGTGCCCACTGGGATGAAGAGGTCTGAGGACTCACTGCGCTTCAGTTCATCCTTGTTGTTGAAGTCTGTGATGGTCAGGTAATCTGCTAATGCTGCCTTTAGTTCACTCTTTGACTGACCGGGGCTGTTGGCGGTTGCTGTTGAAGTGGATGAGGAGGAAGCTGTTGTGGTGGTGGAGGTGGATGAGGCTGAAGCTGAGGCACTCTTTTTCTTGGCCTTCCCTGTAGGGGGGTTCATGGTCAGCTGGGACTCGAGGCGGTCCAGCCGCTTGTTGGTTTCCGAAATGGCCCGCACCGTTTCCTGCATCATGATCATCATCTTGTCCAGCTTGGCTCCCATCTGCAGGAAGTTGGGAGAGGTGGCCGTGGTAGCTGGCATGTTCTGCAGCTGAGGTAGGAAACTTCCTGGGGGTAGCACCAGCGACACTGGCTGCATGCCACCGTGTGTCTGGATGGTTGCTCCTGAGGCTGGAATCCCCCCTGTGACGCACTTGGAGGTGATTGTGACTGCCTTCCCTGCAGATTGCCCGTCCGAGGTGGGGGTGGCCGAGGGTGGAGGGTGGGTGAACACAACGCTGGTGCCATCACTCAGCGTGGCGGTGTGGGGGGTGGACGTTGCCATGATCACGTTGGGGCCCAGAGTCTGCTGAGGGTTCTGGGAGGCCAGCACCAGCGTCTGCGCCAGCTCCTCCTGTGTTTCCTGCTTCACGATGTAGCCTCCCTGCTGGCCAGGCGCCGCAATCACGATGTTCTGACCCATCCCGGTGGTCATTTGCCCCGACGACGTGAAGATGAAGTTCCCTGCGTGCTGCGTGCCCGGAGAAGCAATGATCACATTCTGGCCCAGTGGGAAAGCCGAGATGGAGGAGCTCCCGGTTGGCTGGGAAGAGCCCACAATGTTGCTCGTGTACGTCGTTCCGTTGATGGTTTGGATCGTTCCCGCTGCTTGGGACTCGTCCGTCATGACTGCCGCCTGCCCCTCCTGAAGCGAGGTCTGCCCGTCCTGCGCAGGGGCAGGGATGATGGTGATGCCCATCTGACCCCCAACCTGGCCGGTGAGCCCCGAGGCCAGCAGCTGGTGCTGGCTGAGGGAGGTGGTGGACAGCTGCTGCGCCTGGTTGTAGGCTTGAGCGATCATCTGACTAGTGCCCAGGACAGTGCCCCCCTGAGACAGCAGGGTGCCGTCCTGGTTGTAGCCCACCATGTTCTGGTTGAGCAGCAAATCCGCCAGAGGCTTCGCCTCGTTGAACTCGGTGTTCTGAAACTCCCCGCTGTAGTACTCAGAATTTTTCTGCTCGGTGGACAGGAGGTCAAGGCTGTCGCGAATGTCATCGGAGAGCTGCATGAACTGAAGCTGATCCCCGTTGGCGGTCACCACCTGCTGCTGCTGAAGCTGCTGCTGCTGTTGCGGCGTCAGTTGCTGAATGGTCTGGGTCTGGCTCTGAGTCTGTGGAGGCTGAGCCTGAGCTTGAGCGGGCGCCTGTGGCTGAGTGGAGTCTGCTGCTGCGTTCTGGTTTTGGTTGGTGCTCTGAAAGAAACACGTATCAAGAGCTTAGGACATGGCTATAAAGCGGAGGAGGCAGATTAAAACAGTTCAGTCAAAATAGCAGTTCCTCTTTATCTACAGTCATATTTCATTTTCTTTCATATTCTTTGCCCAAGTAAAAAATTCCTTCCTGTTTGCACTTTATTACCATGATATAAATCACTGCAATCTACATAGTGCGAGTGTCAAGAAAAGGCTACCAGATTTATCTGGTTATTCTTATTTATCTCTCGAAATAAGCAATGTGCTCTACATACTGTTCAGCTGACTCACATTCAAGATGGAAAAACATAACACTGAATATTTGTTCACTCACCTGTGGCCTTGAAAACGGGTCAAGGTCACCCAAATAAGAACAAATGTACAAAGTTCAACAGTGGTCATCATCATGTCGTTTCAGAGCTCTCGGTTAATCAAATGTCTCACTTAGCCCCAAATTCCCTTAAAGTCTAGAGAAAAGGCTATGTTAAATGCTTCTATCATGCCAAGAACCACAAAGGCTTTTCAGTCATGAAAAGCACTTTCACCATGGTCATGACTTTTTATATAACAGCTAGGCAATCTTGAATTTGATTGGGTAAGGACTTAGAGAACAGAAGCCCCCAAAACTTGCAGTTTTACCTTGCTGATATCCCAGTTTCCAAAACTGGTATAAAAGTGTAAAGCTCAATGGAGGCTATCAACCATTATTGAATGTTTCAAAAACCTTGCTCGCAAAATCTCTGTGAAAAAAGAAAAACCTCAACGTTTCTTCCACAGATGGCCAAACGAACACTCATCATTACACAGTGATAGATTTGCATTTAGGCCCATCTTTCTCATATGTTTAGGCTCATTCTATGAGGTCTCATTGGGATATCAGAATAAACACTGCTTCTGGAAAAGACAACCCCAGAAACGCTTAGTATCGTAACTGTTACCAAAGCCTTTACATTCAGTCTCACCTTCATGCCTGTCTCTATTTCAGTACAACCTGTCGTAACAATGTAACTTTGTAAGGGTAAACTGATCATGAGTTGGACAAGGTCTGCGTTTTCCCCCTGAACAGTGGTGTGGTAAATTTACCTCTCAGCGGCCATGAGTTGGTTTTCGGGCAGTGGGGTCCTTTCTGTTATAATTATCATATAAACAAATTATAATGCACATCAGCTTTTCTTAGTGCTGTAAGGTAGTTCTTGTGAGAAACCCCTAAAATGACACTAAAGTGCAACAGGTAGGCAACAACGAAGACAGTTCTATGATGTTACACAGCAAGGTATGCTGACACTTCCATTGAAGTGACAGGCTTGGGAGTACAGGCTGGATTGGATACAGCACTGTTATGTTCTATGATGTTACACAGCAAGGTATGCCGACACTTCGATTCAAGTGACAGGCCTGGGAGTACAGGCTGGATCAGATACAACACTGTTATGTACTATGATGTTACACAGCAAGGTATGCTGACAATTCTATTGAAGTGACATGCCTGGGAGTACAGGCTGGATCGGATACAGCACTGTTATGTTCTATGATGTTACACAGCAAGGTATGCTGACACTTCCATTGAAGTGACAGGCCTGGGAGTACAGGCTGGATCGGATACAGCACTGTTATGTACTATGATGTTACACAGCAAGGTATGCTGACACTTCCATTGAAGTGACAGGCTTGGGAGTACAGGCTGGATCGGATACAACACTGTTATGTTCTATGATGTTACACAGCAAGGTATGCTGACACTTCCATTGAAGTGACAGGCCTGGGAGTACAGGCTGGATCGGATACAGCACTGTTATGTACTATGATGTTACACAGCAAGGTATGCCGACACTTCGATTCAAGTGACAGGCCTGGGAGTACAGGCTGGATCAGATACAACACTGTTATGTTCTATGATGTTACACAGCAAGGTATGCTGACACTTCCATTCAAGTGACAGGCCTGGGAGTACAGGCTGGATTGGATACAGCACTGTTATGTACTATGATGTTACACAGCAAGGTATGCCGACAGTTCCATTCAAGTGTCAGGCTTGGGAGTACAGGCTGGATCGGATACAGCACTGTTATGTTCTATGATACACAGCAAGGTATGCTGACACTTCCATTCAAGTGACAGGCCTGGGAGTAAAGGCTGGATCGGATATAGCACTGTTATGTACTATGATGTTACACAGCAAGGTATGCCGACAATTCCATTCAAGTGAAGGCTTGGGAGTACAGGCTGGATCGGATACAGCACTGATATGATTCAGAGAACTCATTCAAACTTTACCTGAAACTGTTAAGCACATCACAACCTTCATCATCTAGATGAAGACCACGAGTGGTGCAATACATTTAAAATTTTCTTTCACTCATTTCGCCATGGCTAAGTGGATGTGGTTGTGTACTTCAGTTCAATGAGAACATAAACAAAAACACACACACACAAAGATGGTGATTTGTACTAGGTTTTATTCTTTAAGTTGTTTTGTTTCTTAAACCTTGGTAGAGACGCGAAACTCCACCGTGTGTCCAACTGACAATCAGTTTACCCCAGTCTATGTTAACCTACAACACAATACTGTATTAGTGTATACTTACATAACATTTCTTCATTTCAATTTCCAAGCATGAAAATCTCTTCTCTTTGAAGCAAAAGAACTGGTCTGCAGCTCATACGAATTAAAAAGGCATCACTGTCTACCACAGCACTATGGCTGCAAGTGCCTACTTATCTAAACCATTCCTTTCTTCAGGCAAAATACAGCAGAGCACATTCTTGAAAAGTTGCAGCTGACCACAGCAACAACAAAAGATCTGTCCAGATCTTTGTTTTCAACAGAACCTGGGTCAAATGAACTGGTGGTCAACAACTTACAAGCCTGTGTCTCTGATCAAACTGCAGTATATGTACTTGGTATGTTTGTGTGCACATCCAGCCAACCCACCAGATCAGACAGACTTTGATAACTTTTCACAGCCATAAAAGACACCACTGCCAAAGTGAGCAGAACTCACCCTGACCCTTTGTCTGGTCTCTAGGGGTGAAGGGGGTGGGGGGGGGGGGGGGGGGGGGGGGTGACAATGCTGACTGCACAGTAATTTCTGGGCTTGAAGAATATATTTAATATACTATATCATATATCCCTCAAAGTTCACATCAACTGAGCAAACCCAAAACAATGTACTATACAAAAACTTTTTTTTAAAACATAAAACACACACACACACACATATACACACATTTAAAACAAAAAAATGAAAAGAAGAAGAGAGAAACAAACAAACAAAAAATACACACACAGCCTACCCAACAAATATCAACAACAAACATGCACATACAAACAAATGACTGCACTTCAACAGCTGCATGTTTGGTGAATGGCTAGCAAAACACAGTACAATTATAAATCAAATAGGGGCATTTTGGGACATATCTTAATTTATAATTGTACTGTTCGCAAGTTACAAAAAGATGTGGTCAAAATCATGGTACTCTATCTGTCTGTTGTCATTTATGTAATTCATGCAACCAACAAGTATTCTTGTTAACTCAGTATCCACACACAGAATGAGCAAATGAACACATAAGTGACATGATTCACACTGCACACATCAGCCAGACAAGCAGCACAAAGAACAAAGCAACCAACCAGGAAAGCACAAACTGCCGATGAACAAACAACAACAATAATAACTCCAGAAGAAGGAAGTCCAATAGGAAAGGAAACAACAAGCAATTATGATGCAAAGCTGTTGAGTGATCCCCCAAACCATTGGTGGCAGAAAACTATACAAAATTTAGCAACACTGACAGTTAAAAAGTGACCCTTTAAGTTGTTCGCAAACTGATGTCCTATCCCCAATTCTGGTTATGGTGGGTTTTTTTGAAAGGACAAGAAAAAGTCATGGTTTCTTTATGCCAAGTCAACCATGACAGTAAAATCAGGGCGACTGAAAAGTCAAGATCCTTTCTGGTCATTACTGCAAACAAGAAATATTTTAACCACACTTTGAATTTGCTGTCTATCCTCTGAAAATCAATTCCATCTTCTTGATCATCCGGAAGTAACCAGCGTGCATGTCAACCACAAGATGTTAAATTCCAATTTCCACCCTCTTCTCACCAACTGCCAGATGTGAATCGGGAATTGCCTTCCCTGAGAACAATGGACACACATAAACACACATATGCATGTACACAAACATTTAAGCAAGCATACAGAACACATTTCACATGGGGAGAACAAGGCTGCAGATTTGTCATGCACTAACCACTTACCTTCTTCTTCTTTTTGGATTTCTGATGCATTTCAACAAGCGATTCCGGCCTTTTCTTTTTCTGAAACAAATGCAGTCAGCAGCGTCCCAGGTAACTTCTTACAAAAAATCTTTGTAAAGCATGTGCCATACATGCTGATGGCAAATTCCAGTAAGCAAATCAGCTAGCCCATGCTAGAAGAGCACTGTGTCCTTCACTGAACCAAGAAGGCATTACTTTTTAAAGGGCTTTGCGTGACATCAAAATTTAAATGAAGAATACTTTGTGTTACATGTTTAGGGATACAATTTGAGTGACCCATCTCATTACAACTAGAATAGTCCTTTATCCATCACCACAAACTTTCTTATTTATTTTTGTTAACATTTTTTTTTTAAATGGTAGTGACTGGGGAGTGAACTTTTCGGGACATATTGCAATGTTCTACAAAATCAGCGATCTATTATGTTAAAGATATTTTTAGCTCATAATAACTGTCACATTTTGGCCAAATTTGCTGGCAGATGGGGAAAAAAATACTGCAAAAAAACAAACAAAAAACCCACTTCAAAACAGTAACATCACAAAAGTTCAGTCAATGGTAGGGAGGTTTTTTTTTTGCTCGAACTGAGGTTTGCTCTTTTGGGGAAAAAAAAGGACTGCCACTTAAAAAAGAGGGGTGGGTGATGGTTGAAGTTGCTTTCAGTACATTCTCATACTTACATTGTACTCATCTACTTGTTGCTGAAGCTGCTGATCTCGCTGTTTCGCTGGATTCTTCTCGCCATCTTCACGCTTCCTCTTCTTGCTCTTTCCCTCCTGAAAGTTTGATGTCAATTTTGTGTTTAATTCTTTAAAATAAGAGGCAAAAATCATTTCAAATACAATCTGAATCTGAATGATACTTATAGTAGCTCTTTGTGTGTGTGTGTGTGTGTGTGTACAATTAGAATGGCCCTGCCAGACAAAATGTCTGCACCTAATAAATACTATTATTACTATCACTAGCACACACACATGGCAACGTGCTCACCCAACACTGACACATACCCCTGACAATCACAAGCTAACATTAGTAATGGTACTAACACATTTAAACTACTGTTCACTCTCATTCTCACCTTTTCCTTCTTTAGTTTATCCGCTGGGGTGTCCGTCCATTCAGAACGGTCCTTGTCCTCAGACCCAGCCCCTTTGCTGAAGGTTCTGGCCGTGACACCAATGTTTTTGCCCATCTCTGGCGGAAGTTCGGTCATCCATTCCTCCCTCTTGCTGGGCCCAGGCTCTGCTTCAGCCTGTGAGCAATGGGGACTATAAAACTTCAGTCAGAACAAAATATTCCGTAATAAACTTAACCATGTTGTCAAGGAGGTTAGCTCAGCTTCAGGTGATATAATTTTAAAAAATATGAAATCATATTAATCATTGTTAATGTTATAAAACATAATCTGACCATGTATAAAATATAGGAGGAATCATATGACTTATGAGGTTTGAGAAGTTAATGACACAAACTCAGATCTATAATTAGTAGGATTTATTTCCCCCCACTCCAGTCCAGTGATCTAAATCAGTGAAGTGCTAGTCCTACTAGTCAAATCTAAACCAATGAACACTATTCACAAACGAGACAAACTACTCGTCAAATCTAAACCAATGAACACTATTTACAAAGCAGACAAACTACTCCTCAAATCTAAACCAATGAACACTATTCACAAAGGAGGCAAAGTGCAAGGTACGACACAAAAGTGACAGATGCACATGCACACAGTACCTTAACAGTCAGATGATCCTTCATTTTCCGAGACCTTCTCTCAAACTCCTCCGCAGCCTGCACCACCTCGTCTCCGTGACTCATTTCCGACACCATCGGTCCAATCTGTGCCATGTTGCCCTCACTTTCTGCACCAGCACCGGCTTCTGCACCCTGTGCTGAACCTGACCCAATGGCCGCTACTGCTGTGGGGGTTTCCTCAGTGACTTCGCCTTGGGGGGCAGAAGACTCTTGCTTGACTAGGCCTGGTGGTACTGCTGGTCCTATCGTAACGGTGTGTCCTTCTGGTTGCGCAGCCGCTGTGTTTGCAAGCAAGACACAACATGTGCACATCAGTTTGGGATACTCTCACTCTCTGAGTCTCTCTAGTCTCAGTCTCGGCTTGTTAATGCACAAGTCACCGTTTTAGTGTCACTTTTGTGACTTTATAGTTTTTCCTCTGCTTTTGTTCTTGTTTCTTCTTCTTATTTTATATATATATATACATAGTGTGCGTGTGTGTTGGGAGGGGGAGGGGGGGTAATAGCAGGATCATTCACTAACTTTACTGTTGTTCATATTGATCAACACCTCTGTTGTTAATACTAAATAGCAGAAATGTACTTAATTTATTTACTTTAATTTAATTTATATAATGCCTATATTATATATTTATTCATTTTTAATATATATATCAATTTCAGTCAGCTGTTCAACAAGGACTTCTTCCTTAATATCATAGCATAAAAATAATGATAACTTAACTACCTGCAAAGTAAGCTATCTTTCTAAACATAATTTTTAAAGGTTAATTTTTCTTTTAAAAACATTTTTAACAACACACAATAAACAAAACATCAGCAACAACACAAACCAACAAAGGAGTAAGTAACTTGGTCAACCAATCAACACCCTGTCAACCAATGTGGTTATAACTTATAAGTTATATCAGAGCAATACACGCTGTGTAATCATATATTAATTTTTTAAAGTGTGTATGTTTTAAAACTCGTATATGTACAATTTTAAAAACATACTTAAAACTTATAAAAGGTGAGTAAACATAAACAAAACAAAAACACAAAAAAACTAAAAACTGTAACAATTAACTCTTTTTTTTACACATTATCTCCTTATTACATTACCACTTATTTCTTTGTCTTTGAGGGTTTTACTACCTTAGCACTAGATTCAGATCTTTTCACCATGAAATGCTTATAACAGTGATAATCACTACAATTTTTATAAATAAACTAGCCAGGTAGCAAAACTACTGCAACAAGCAAACTAATGGATAGCCCATTTTGACATGAGAACAGCTGTTATATTTGTTTTATTTAGGGCCAATAATAAATTGGGCCGAGCTTTAACTCTGAGGATGGATTTGTATGCCCTTTGTGAAAGGACTCCTAATCCTATTACATTTCTCAGATTAAGGTCTTCAATATGTTAATCATAAGCCACAATAAATTAATAATTCACTACTTTAGTACTTACTCATCTTTACTTTGACTTTGCCTTTTTGTTCACTCAGTCTCAGACTAGGACCAAAACCACAACAACAAAATCAATGACAATGTAAAAAAAAATATTAAAAAATATATAGAAAAGCAAACAAACTCAGACATACCTGCTGATTTTAATGTTAATTTTTATGATTTTTTTGTACCAAAGTATTTTCACCCATGCAAAGCTAAATTTCAAAGTGTTGCATACTACATTACTAGCAAGATTGTGAACATAGTGTCACTGACAATTTGAGTTTTTTGACAGTACCAACTGAACTACTCCAAAGTAACTGATCTGATCAAATGCTGCAAGTTCCCAATCAAATATTTTTTATCGTTGTTACTGTATCCCCCTCACAACAAAAAAGGCGGAACTGAAAAGGAAATGCACAACCTCAATCGAAAACAAACACGGGGGCTTTGGGCTTGGCACAAACATTATAAAGGAATCAATTCTATGTTTTGCAATTACGTTTCGGCCATTATTCCCTTCTGTTACAGTATATACGTCGTAGATTCGTATTTCTGACATATTTTGTAAGCACGTATCCATCATGTATGAGTGCAGGACAACGGTCGATTTCGATTTATGTAAGGCATGTTATTAAAATCGCGATGAAAATTATAATGAACCAAATGATGGAAATAGTCCAAGAGAAGACTTCCTCAAGTAGGAAAATGCACAATTACCTGGTGGAAGAGCAGGTCCATAGTGTTCAGTATCTGCCATCATGAATTAACAACGCAAAGGATCTCATCTATAACGTTTTGATTCCACACATTGCAGAGAAAGTGTAAAATTTGAAAGCGATCACTGACAAAGAGTGTCAATGTCTTGCCGCCATATTAAAACACCTTACCATCGGTGATAAGTAATCCGTGATTTCATTGGTTCATTCTGATGTATCGACCAATTGAGAGCTCTGTGAGAATGGCATTGACCCACTTTTGTGGATGGGGTATAACTTCCGGCAGCGTGTATTCCGCTTGATTTTACTGCAACCAGTACAAGATTTTTATTTTAGACAGACCTATCATTAGTCTAAATGCCTCCTAAGAACAAAGGAGGAGGAGCCAAAGGTGGAGGGGGCGCGAAAGGCGGGGGTGGTGGAAAAGGTGGTAGCAAGGGCAAGGGAGCAGAAGGTGGCGGAGACAGTTCGTCGGGAAAATCTTCCAAAGGGGGTACCGCTGTCAAGGTACACAATCACTTGTTGGACGATGTGTGTAAACGGATTGTTTCCCACAACGGGTGACAGACGTTACGTTGATATTTCACATTGGCCTTCCCTTTTTTTTTTCTCCTCCAAAGATGCTCTTAATGGGCAACAAGAAGTAGACCTGAGAAAGAGAACACCTGCAGCTTCTGACCACGACACGTGTTTTTTTCATTATTTAAGATTTTTAGATTTTTTTTAATTAGATCTAAAATAAAAAAGGCATAAAACAAAGGTAAAGTTCCAGGGGGTAATACTGAGCGACGATGCCCAGCAAACTGACGGTATGAATCCAGCCTTGCACAATGATACAATTTACATGCACAGTTAATATGGCTGTTGCTGCACTACATTAGTCCCCCCCCCCCCCCCCCCCCCCCACACACACACGTCATAATGACGCTCAAGCAAAGAGAAGAAACAATTATGCTCCAGCCACATGCTGGGCAAATGTCTACATTTGTGCCAATAAGGTGGGCAGACCTCCCATGGGCAACTGTCCTACCACCTGCAGGCTCAAGCTCCTCAACACTTTGGGTCATGAATCTCAGGTCTATGGCTGTGCAAACCACATATGAGGGTTGCTTTGCCTGCCTGTGCCACAGTACCAGATTATCTGATCACTTCCTCAGACTCCCAGCATCTGAGCATGCCCAAATGTGTTGCCCTGAAGTAACCATCATAGTTGATTTGGCATTGAAAATTGAAAATCATGCGTGTGCATTCAGTTTCATTTTGACTGTCAAACTGAAGATAAGTGAAACCCTAGGCATTGTCTTCGGGGATTATGGTTGTGCTTTGATTTATTCCATTGCTTTTTAGCTGAAACAAGGGGTCAAACTAACAAAATTGTTTAGAGTAACATTAACAGAAACAACAACAACAAATGTAAAAATTTCCACTGAACCAATGAATGGCTGATCCTGTCTGTAGTCATTAGTGTAACTTTATGTAATTTGTTCTAACCATTGTCTTTGGAAAACGAGTAATTTTATAACATTAACAGTGAAATGTTATTTTGAGTGTTGTTGCTTTTTATATGTATCAGTTGAGTATGCTTAAGTCTAATGTGCTGGGGAAAGATCTTTTTCTTCAAGTTGTCTGTTATTTGACTTGTCCATTGATGATGACTATATCAAACTTTGCAGAAAGTACTTCAACTTAGTTTTTAGTTTAGGTTGCATATTTGGCAATACTTGTTTGCAGCAAGGTTGCAGCTGCTGAGACATCCACATCTGAAGCCCATGCCCTAAGCTGAAATATGCTTTGTCTGAGGTATTTCCTGAGAATTTGCCCAATATACAGAGAATGGAAAGGCTCACTGTGTCAGCGCATAAAATCCACACTTTCAGCACAAATGGGTGCAAATCTGGCTTCAACTTATTTGTGTGTCACTGTCAAAAAGGCAAAACCTGTTTGATTTGCCAAAGTTTGGCTTATCTGTTTTTGACTTATCCATTGTAAAATTAGTCATATAAAGAGCAGATTTGGTCTGGAAATACAGAAAAGCTTTGACTGAAGCATATTTGACTGAAGCATACCTGACTGTGCAAATATACATGCTGTTAGTGTTAGTATTAATAACGTTGTTGATGGCTATATTATATTTTAATTCCAGGTTCGCCATATACTGTGTGAAAAACAGTCAAAAGCTTTAGAAGCCATTGAAAAGCTCAAAAGTGGAATGAAGTTCAATGAAGTGGCATCACAATACAGTGAAGACAAGGCCCGTTCTGGGGTAAGTTATACTGATGTCCTTTTAAACTAGAATTAGAATTTAATAAAAACAATACCTGTACTTATAAATCATAAATGGTAGCCCATCTGACCTTGATGCCAATTTTTTATTTTTTTAGGACAATGTAAACAAACAAAAAAGGTTAACAGACTTAAAAGTTCTGGGAGAACTGTGTGCAAATTATAGATCATTGGACTAAGAAGAAAAAATGGTGGGCCCCCTGAGACATACCCGTAGACAAAATATGGCATGTTTTTTAAATAACACTTTCTTTCTTTTTCTTTTTAAGAAATCTGGAGTCTGCCTAACAACATGAAATTTTGATTAACTTGGTTAAGAACATAGAGAGAGAGAGAAGCGCTTTTTGGCAGTTCTGTCTCATGCATGCTTTTTCTTAGAAATACTTATTGTGTGTAACATGTTTTACCTCTTCTCTCTCTCTTTATTATTATGATTATTATCTATTAATAGCTTAGCAAGGACTAGTTATTAGGTTTTGACTGAACCAAAACTACAATCCTTGTCCTTGTAAAAATAAAGTTTTTGAGTTCTCTCTCTCTCTCTCTCTCTCTCTCCCCCTCTCATCATATGCTCATAATATGTAACTGAATGATGTATGGCATGTGTTCATCTGGCGCTATCTTTTGTGTGGAAATTCTCAGGTATAACGTTTCACTCACTCATTCATGCCTATGTGTGTATAAATAATGCCTGTAATTTGATATCTATTCATCAGTAGCTTAGCAAGGACTAGTTGTTAGACAGGTTTTTGACTGAACCTAAACTACAATCCTTGTAAAATAAAGTTTTTAAGTTCAAGTTCTCTCTCTCTCTCTCTCTCTCTCTCTCTCTCTCTCTCTCTCTCTCTTCTCTTCTCTCTCTCTCTCTCTCGTTGTGTTTTGAAATGCTGGACATATTAAAAGAAATTAATTTAAATGTGTGATTCATACTGAGGTGACCTGACGCAGCTGACAGGGCCCATGGCTGTTCCAGGGTGACCTTGGCTGGATGACCCGAGGCAGCATGGTGGGCCCCTTTCAGGAAGCAGCCTTTCAGCTACAGAACAGCACTGTTAATGACCCCATCTACACAGATCCTCCAGTGAAAACAGTCCATGGCTACCATGTCATCATGGTGGAAGCAAAAAAATGACAGCCTGGCTGCTGATTGTGTGCAAAAGGATAAGAATGTGTGTGTGTGTGTGTGTGTGTGTGTGTGTGTGTGTGTACATACAATTTTAAGCAAAACTTGGTTTATTCTGTTTGATTGTTTGTGGCTGCAGAGAATATAATTTTGTTCAGTTTGAATGTTTGCAATTCATTTTCAGCTGTTTGTTTTTGTTCT
This sequence comes from Alviniconcha marisindica, assembly GCA_018857735.1. Lineage (NCBI taxonomy): Eukaryota > Metazoa > Mollusca > Gastropoda > Provannidae > Alviniconcha > Alviniconcha marisindica. The sequence continues at coordinate 495,512 of JABMCL010000214.1, read as the reverse complement.
CTTTTTTTTCTTCTTTTTTTTTAACAGGGTTTTATCTTCGACAAGTTCAAGTGAAAATTGTTCTGCATTTTGTGGGTACTAATGCTAAAGATGCCTAATTAAATCTGAGAAAAATAAACATGGGTTTAATGTTTTTTATATGTTGCATGGATATATGTTTAGTGTGAACTGTCATGTGTGTTTGTTTTGTTTTTTTTGTGTGTGTGTGTGTAGTTTTTTGTTTTTTTGTTTGTTTTTCTTTGGCTCAGCCAGCTGCCTTTGGTCATATTTTACAGTTACTTAGAAGGGCAAGACATCTATCGTAAATAAATGTACCATGCAAGTGGAGCAGTCAGTTAGTGCATATTGAGTACACATCCATGTTGAAATGTGCCTGAAGGAGTATTGTGGCTGTACAAACATATATATGTTAGTGTGTGTGTAAAAAAGAGAGAAGGAAACCACAGCTCTCATCTGCCCATGGGATGGTCCTTTGGCGTGGCAGACAATGCCACTGCGTGCCAGGATTCTCTGTCTGCTAGGCCCACTGCAGTTGTCACTGGTGGCTCCCTGGAGAAAGGTTTCACTGAACCTGGCATTAACCTGTACAGATGTGTGAGAGAGTGAAACCACAGCTCATGGGATAGTCCTTTGGCATGGCTGATGATTCCACTGAGTGCCAGAATTCTCAGTCAGCCAGGTCCACTGCAGTTGCCACTGGTAGCTCCCTGTACAAAGGTTTGACTCAGCCTGGCAATCAAACTCCAAGCACTGGTTTACGACATCCTTCCTTCAACCACTGCCATATTTAGTTACGCCATAGGGTCCAGAAAACTGTCAGCTAACGAGCAGTTTTTTTGTTGGTGCTCAAACAGTTGTAAGTTTGTTGCAAACAATTCAGATTATATCAGATGTTTGTTTTATAACAGACCATGTAGCTTACGCCACCTCAAATAAAACCAAAATCATTTGAATTGAGACACAAGTTCTTTTTTTTACCGGGGGTTGATGCATCTCATGTTTACGTGGGTGCTTGGGTGCTAGGTTGCTTCCACAGTCTTATCAGTACCCAAACCTTTTGGAGGGTGCTGACCGCATCGGTGGACAGCTGCGCAGAGATAAAGAGTGCCCCTTCAGGGGCGTAACCAAATCTGGCAGAGTCTGGAGGAAGGTACCAGAAAGCGATGCTCGGAGTGTGCCTGGCAATAAGCTGTATAAACATATATGTGAGAGAGAGAGTAAAACCACAGCTCTCGTCCAACCATGGGATAGTCCTTTGGCATGGCTGACAGTGCCACTGAATGTCTGCTAGACCCGCTGCAATGGCTAGAGGTGGCTCCCTCTAGAAGTGTGTGTGAGAGAGCGAGTGAAACCACAGCTCTCATCCGCCCATGGGATGAACCTTCAGCATGGCTGACAGTGCCACTGAATGTCTGCTAGGCCCGCTGCAATGGCTAGAGGTGGCTCCCTCTAGAAGTGTGTGTGATCGAATGAAACCACAGCTCTCATCCACCCATGGGATGAACCTTCAGCATGGCTGACAGTGCCACTGAATGCCAGAATCTCTGCTAGGCCCGCATCAATGGCCAGTGTAGATGTTTGTGTGTGAGAGAGTAAAACCACAGCTCTCGTCCGCCATTGGATGGACCTTCGGCACGGCTGACGATGCCACTGAGTGCCAGGATTATCAGTCAGCTAGGCCGGCTTCAGATGCCACTGGTGTCAACAGTAAAAAAGGTTTCACTCAGCCGTACAAACGTGTGTGTCACACTCCAAGCCTCGCTTTCTGGCATTTTTCTCAAACACTGCCAGAACTGATTACGCTGTTTGTTTTATGTTTGTGAAGTGATTGGTTTTGTCGACTGATTTGACAGTGTATTTGCTTATGACCCGAGTTTGACTGTCCTGAGGTGACACTGTGTGGTTGACAGGACATTAAAATCCAATTACTACTACTGATGGGGCACTCTTCTCTGTGCAGCTGTTCACTGGCACTGCCAGCGTCCTCCAAAAGGTTTGGGTACTACTAAGACTGTGAAAGCAACATAGTGTCCAATCAGGCATGTTAACATGAGACATGTCCATCCAGAGTATAAAAAGAGTTCCGTCTCAATTAAGATGAGAGAGCTGGTTTGGCCTAGCGGTAAGGCGTTAGGCTGGTAAGCAGAGGGACCTCAGTTCGAATCTGCATCGGCTCTCCTTTCTCTTCAAAAATTGTGTTCTGTGGACACTGTCTTATGACTTTGTCCCTCACAATTATAAAAGATTAAAATGGCTCTCATTGCTGCCCACCTTAATGCAAAAGTCATTCTGGTGGTGACAGTGTAGCGATAGGTATATAATCTCCCTCTCCCCCGGCCACCTCCATACCCCCTCCCCCCCCTTCTCCCCCATCCCTAATAAGCCTTATGGTTTCTGTGGACACATTGAGCACCATGTTTACTTACTTTACTTTATTAAGATGATTTGGGTTTTATTTGTCCTGGCGTAAGCAACAGGCAGTCATAAAAGAAACACCTGATATAATTTTAGTTTGTTACAAATTTACTGCCATTTGAGCGCCAATGAAAAACAAAAATGATGGCTGACATTTTTTTTAGACCTAAGACGTATTAAATTCTGGCAGTGGTTGGAGGAAGGATGTTTACCAGTGCTTGGAGTTTGTCTGTGTGTGTGTAAGAGAGAGAAACCACAGCTCTCGTCCGCCAATGGGATAGTCCTTATGACTGACGATAGCATGGAGTGCCAGGATTCTCAGTCAGCCAGGTCCACTGCAGTTGCCACTGGTGGCTCCCTGTAGAAAGGTTTGAATCAGCCTGGCAATAAGCTGTGCCATGGAGTGCCAGGATTCTCGATCAGCTAGGCCCACTCAGTTGCCACCAGTGGCTCCCAGTAGAAAGGTCTCGCGCAACCTGGCAATGATCCCGTTACTTAGACAAGCCTTGGTCAGTGACCCTGTGCTCAGTCACTTGTAGCCAGCTCTGGCCTACGTCCAGGTCGATCACAGTGGTCATTCATGCAGCCACGTTCTCCATTGGTGGTGGACCTGGAACCCTAACGACAGCGTTTTATGTCTCTGACTAGGTTTTGTTTTCTTCAGCTTTGGTGCACCCGGCTACATACAAAGTTTGGTCATGAAAAGGCTGTCTTCCCAGCCCATGGAACTATACTAGCTAGCTTCCTGTTCCGTCCTTTTTCAACTTACGGCTGAGACACCTGCTCAGTTCAAGTGGCTATGGTTTTTATTTGCTTTGGTCTTACCACCACCCCAGGAATTTTTGTTTCAGTGGCAGTTGTGTTTGTTAGTTTATGCTGCACTTGGTGAGCTGCTTTTGTTGTGACGGCTTCTATCAGCTGGTCCATTTTCTTACCTTATAACTGTTTGTGCAGAGCGGCAAGTCTGTGTGCTTTGGCTCAGAGATTATTTCATTAGTGGCTGCAACAATAACACACACAATATGGGTTTTTTCGGAGTGCATAGATAACCTGTTGAACTGAACTGCTCTCTCTCTCTCTCTCTCTCTTTATTATTATTAGTATTGTAGCAACGGCAGATATATGAGTCGGCCTTTATACTAATATCTTCACCGTTGAGAAATCAAGTTTAATCAATCTCTCTCTCTTCTCTCTCTGGCAGGTGTGTGTCTATGATTGCATTGAACATGAAAGGCAAAACTCTACGACGGGACATGTATAAAGTACCTACCCTGCGGCTCAACAGTGTCATAGTTCAGGAGCTGTGTGAGAGTCGAGGTGGACGTCCTGGGCTGTCTGTCCTAATGAGCCTTCTGGTTTCTGTGGACGTAAAGAATTATTGAACCGTGCTTCGGCATTGGTCACAACTTGTCCCTAATATGTCAACTGACATCTGAGGACATTGAGCAACACTTCACCACCACTGAACAGTGACAAGCAGAATGCATACATGGAGATAAAGACTGTCAGCAGCTTGACATACATACTAACTGGGAATGTGCACATGAATACCGAACGAGACAATGTGATACAACACCAACAAACAAAGGAGTAATTAGCGCTCGAAAGGCGTCACACAATCAGTAAGACCCGAGCTGCCCGTACGGTAACTCCCACCTGGCATGCCAGTACATAAAATCCATCAAAACCACTTCCTCAAATGTTGGACAAGCATGAATGACTACACACACACGCTTTTCTTGAACTCATTTCTCAGTGTCTTCAGTGACACACGCATCACAAGTAAAACTTGATTTACTGTCGGTTTTGAAAAGTCAGTTTTGGAGAACACCAGACCAATGCAACCGTTCTCCTCCACAAATATATTATGACTATCAAATATTAAGGAAACATGGTGCTTACGTCCACAGAAACCATAAGCCTTACTAGGGAAGTTGGGTGGGTTGAGGGGTGGGGGGTATGGAGGGAGATTATATACCTGTCTCCACACTGCCACCACCAGAATGACTCCTGCATTAAGATGGGCACCGATGAGAGCCATTTTCATTATGGAATGTTGTTGGAATGTGCGTTGTTTGGGTGTTTGTTGGTTGTGTCCTTTCCGTCCATTCACGCCAGCCAACGCCCAAAGCAGTCTTCTAAGCGGACACTCTTTATTCCTGTCTTCTCTCTCTTCTCTCCCTCACACACTCTTATCGTAGTGTATGTGTGTGTCAGTGTGTGCGCGCGCCTCATAGTAACTGAGAACAGTTCAGCAGTTTTCAACCTGTGTTGCACGTGCAACACGATCGTGACGTTCATTCCATCCCGGCACTGACCATTCACTCAAACACATTCACATTCAACTGAACATTGGCTTATACCACCGGTACACGCTATCATACCACTACAATTACTTATGAGGGACCCCACAGGTATAAAAGAAGCCTGCGGGCTTCGGGCAGACCCATAGTTCCGCAGGAGCTGTGTGAGAGTCGAGGTGGCCGTCCTGAGCTGTCCGTCCTAACGAGCCTTCTGGTTTCCGTGGACGTAAAGAATTATTGAACCGTGCTTCGGCATTGGTCACAGCTTGTCCCTAATATGTCAACTGACATCTGAGGACATTAAGCAACACTTCATCATCGGGCAGACACACACACACACACACACTCACACACACACATTGTGTGTGTCATTACCACAGGGTTCCAGGTGAGATCAAGAGCAGGGAGGTGGAGCTGGACCCTCGGCCCAGACTGAAGAGATCATGAGCAGGGAGGTGGAGCTGGGCTGCGGAAGTTGGACTTCTTTCGCTTCAGGTTGTTCTTCACAGCAGCGCAACGGGCATTGTCCTTGTGACTCTGCCCAAGCAGGGCAGTTGCCGAAACAGCGCAGTCGCACTAGTCTCTGGGCAATGGCGAGGGGACACCGCCTTAACACATCCATTGTTCTGGCGGCGGTCCACGGTCTCTCCGGTCTTTTTCGGGCGGTATCCGCGGTCGAACCTTCGTCCCCTCCCCCCCCTGTCCCCGTCCCTAATAAGCAACCTCGCTTCTGTGGACGTAAAGCAATATGGTCGGGCAGACACACACACCGAAGTTGTGGTTTGTGGACACTGTCCCGTGACTTTGTCCATCACTTCCTACTGAAACATTAAAATAGCTCTGATCGCTGCCCACCTTAATGCAGAAGTCATTCTGGTGGAGACAGTGTAGCGATACTGGTATATAATCTCCCTCTTCCCCACCTCCATACCCCCTCCCCCCTTCTCCCCGTCCACAATAAGCCTTATGGTTTCTGTGGACGTTAACTTGGCACCATGTTTACTTACTTCTGGCAGACACACACACACACACACACGAGGGTCCAGGCGAGATCGACTGAAGTTACAGAGTCAGTCCAGGCGAGACTGATCAAGAGGAGGGAGGTGGTGCTGGACCCTCAAGTTAGCCCAGAAGAGATCATGAGCAGGGACTGAGGTCAGTGGAGATGGGGGTGTGAAAAAGTGGACCTTTTTTGCTTAAGTTGTTACTCAACAGCGCGGTGCAACGGACATTGTCCTTGTGACTCTGCCCAGCACAGCAGTTGAAACAGCAACTGCCGCGTGGTACACTAGTTGCTACGCAATAGCGAGGGGGCACCGCCTTAAACACTTCCATGGAGTTGGCCCACAGTGTGAGCCGGTTTGGCCTAGCGGTAAGGCGTTAGGTTGGTAAGCGGAAGGACCTCGGTTCGATACCGCTTCGGCTCTCCTTTCTCTTCAAAAAGGTTGTGGTTTGTGGACACTGTCTTGTGACTTTGTCCGTCACTTCCTACTGAAACATTAAAAATGGCTCTCATCGCTGCCCATCTTAATGCAGAGGTCATTCTGGTGGTGACAGTGTAGCGATAGGTATATAATCTCCCTCTTCCCCCACCTCCATACCCCCTTCCACCCTTTCTCCCCGTCCCTAATAAGCCGTACGGTTTCTGTGGACGTTAAGCACCATGTTTACTTTTGGCCCACGGCCTCCTCGGCCCGGGTCAGTCGGTGCGCGCGGTCGAGCCTGCGTTCTCTCGACACTCCCCCCACCCCCACCCCCACCCTCCCCCCCTAATAACTGAGCATCCTTGCTTCTGCGGACGTTCAACAACATGTTTACGGCTTCGGGACAGAGTTCAGGAGATGTGTGAAAGTCGAGGTGGCCGTCCTGGGCTTTCCGTCCTAATGAGCTTTATGGTTTCCGTGGACGCCAAAGCGATATTGAACCATGCTCACGCATTGGTCTCAGCTTGTGTCAATCGACATCCGAAGACATGAAGCAACACAACAGCAGCGGCTGACTTCGGGTGTGTGAGCCGGTTTGGCCTAGCGGTAAGCAGAAGGACCTCGACTGATACTGCTTCGGCTCTGCTTTCTCTTCGAAAAGGTTGTGGATTGTGGACACTGTCTTGTGACTTTGTCCTTCACAAAATTATGAATAAAACATTGGAAATGACTCTCATCGCTGCCCAGTCTTAATGCAGGAATTATGTTGGTGGTGACAGTGTAGCGATAGGTCATTTCCCTCTTCCCGGCCCCACCTCTGTACCCCCTCCGAGTCCCGGCCCATTCTCCCCGTCCCTAATAAGCCTTGTGGTTTCTCAGTGCACGTTAAGCACCAAGTTTACTTTTTACGTGGACGTTAAGTACCATGTTTACTTACTTACTGCTTCGGGATCGAGAGTTGCTGTCACTGAGTTGTGTTCCGAAAGGCCCAGGTGGACTGATTTAACCCGCCGTACCCTTAACCCTCTCCACCCTTTATCGGAACTCCGCCGGGCGGCAAAATTCTTAACAGCCAGGACTTAGCCGGAACATTTCCGGACGGGGGTTAGATATCGCTGTCTTCGCTAGAACTCGGTCTATTTTTCGGACTTGATATGATATGATATGATATGGTTATCAGATCTACTTAGGCTAAAAGCCTTTATCTGGTCAGTCTTTGCCAACCAAAGTTATTCTGTCTTTCACTGAGGTCACTGCATGGGTAGGCAAACTCAGTAAACAAACTTGTTTTGCCAATATCATCCAGCCTGCTCTTAAAAGCCTGCAGGGATGCGGCCGCGTCGGCAACATCAGAGCGGCTATGAGTTCCAGCTGTCCACGACTCTGAAAGCAATTTTTTTTTTTTTTTTGGACTCTAAGCTTTTTTAGCTAAAAACAAAACAAAACAAAACTTGTTGAGACAGAATATTTTCGGACCTTAGTCAAAAGTTAGAATGTTTTCAAGCACCGGTTACTAAAACAGCGCTCCCAAAACTCAAGTCAGTATTTCTGTTTCGAAGAACTCTGGCCGCCTTTTTTTTTTTCTTTTTCTTTTTTGGTGGGAGGTGGGGAGAGGGGGGGGGGGAGGGGGGGGGGCAATTCCGAACTCAGTTTATTTTTCGAACGTATTAGGACATAAGCTATTTTTCACGATCTCAGAACTTAGAATATTTTTCTATCTCGAGGAACTTTGAACACTTTGGGGCCTCTAAAAACGACAGAATATTTTTCGCGGAGATCTCAGAACTTGGAACACTTCAGTTCAGACTTTTCAAAACTCTGACTTTTTTTTGCCATTTGTCGGAACCTAGAATATTTTCGGACCTCTCATGATCTCAATCGGATGGCTTTGTCAAGGCCTGCCCGGTCGGCTAGATTCCTAAGTTATCACTGAGTTTAGACACTAGCGGCAACTTAAGTTTTCGGTTTTACGGTACACGTTTGTGTCGCTGCCCAGATAGCCCGAACTGTAACTAGCCAGTCTGATACACTGTTTTCGGGCAAAGGAACCTGTGCATGTGTACAGTGTCGTGCAAAGAATCCCGTGACTGTGACTTTCTATACGCGAATACCGTCAATCGACAACACTGAAACTGACTCGCTCACATTGGTTTGTTGATCCATACTTGTGTTGCCGGTACGTCTCTGGTTGTATGTTTGTTTGCCATCCTGACATACTTACCCTTGCACTGAGTCACTCATAAATTAGTCTGAATTTACGCCATCTACACCGGGACGTGAACCGCTAAAGGGTGAGCCAGACAGGGAAACAACACAGCTCAAAAAACAAAAACAAAAAACAGATAAGCGGTGTTTAGCTTTTCATCTCATTTTTTTCGGCATCGTTTTTCACCGTTTAACTGTTGTTTACTGTCAGTGTCGTTTCAGTTGTAGTTTGACAAAGGGGATTACTCCGAAAATTTGCAGATTGTGTTTTTCAGTATCCCAATAAACAGCGTTCCGCTTTTAAACTTTTTATGTGTTTGGATCTTGATTCAGAACGTTTGCAGTCATTCAGATTTGATTTTTTTTTTTTTAAATTACTGGGCCTCTCAGTACTGTGATAATACATGGCGGGGATGCGTTGTGTGTGTGCCTGTGTTTGCACGGTGTGTGTGTGTGTCACAGTGTCAGTGTGAGTGTGTGTGATTAAGTGTGTGTGTGAGTTTGTGTGTGTGTGTTTGTGTCTAGTAGTGTGTGTGTGTGTGTGTGTGTGTGTGTGTGTGTGTGTGTGTGTGTGTGTGTGTGTGTGTGTGTGTGTGTGTGTGTGTGTGTGTGTGTGTGTGTGTGTGTGTGTGTGCGTGTGTGTGTGTGTGTGTGCCTGTGTGTGTGTGTGTGTGACAGTGTCAGTGTGGCCGTGCGTGTGTCAGTGTGTCGTATGTCAGTCAGTGTGTGTGTGTCAGTGTGTGTGTAGTGTGTGTGAGTGTGAGAATGTGTGTGTGTGATAAAATTAGCGTATCCGGCGTCATCATGAGTTACGTGAGTCGCACAAGTCAGTCAGTCTCAGCAAGTTGCCCGGCCGCCGAGCCACTGCCGGATCGCCGAGTCGTCCAGTCACTAGTGATGAACAGATCAATGTCGGAAATAAACAACTATAATAGACGTGCATAAATGTATGTCCATTGCCCTCATGATTTCGTGAGCCGGTATGGCTCTTTCAGTAGTTACGAGGCTCTTCCGCAACGTGACTGAAGCCGCCGTGCCGTCCGAGCATCGCTTTCCGGCACCTTCCTTAAACTGAGGAAGGATGTCGTAAACCAGTGCTTGGATTTTGGGTGTATGGGTCACTGTGGCTGTGAAGGCGGACAGGATGAGAATAGTGACTCTATACTTGTGCCGAGTATATAGCCTATTAATCATATAGTTTGAATGTGTGAGCTACTGTTTATTTTACTGCGCATTTCTGCAACCAATATTATTCTATCTAATAATGTTTATATCAGTATTGTCTGTTGGTTGTTGCGCTCTCTTAAATTTTGAATTATTTATACATGGTCATTTTCTTTCTCATTTCAATTTTCTTCTTTTAATTTTTTCATTTGTATTTAATATGTTCTTGTTTTGTTGTTGTTTTCCGGCTTTGGTTTGGTTTGCTTGTTCCTTTAAATGGAATAAACTGAGAAGTACTTAGCCTGACCTGACAAAATTAATAGAAACGGCGGACTACCGACAAACCTAATGGTAAACACACCACCAAACCACAACAGTCGAAAGACTATAGCCTGCAGCAAATAAATAATGGGTGCGAGTTGAGCGACTCAAAGAGCTTTGTCATTTAATTAAAGTATGGAATGCATAAATACTCACACACAAAAGCTCGCTACACATACTTAGTCATACAAAACAAAGTGAAACTGACGCACACTAAAATACAAACACCCCGCACTCATGGAGTCGCCTGCACGCGCGCTCGCACTGACGCACACACACACACACACACAGGCGGTCGGCCGGCGCCGGTCCGCTCCGGCAGTGTGGACATTGTCAGTCTCAAGTCAGTTGTGACTTCAAGTTGTCTATTAAAATGGCTCTGGCATCAATCGCGGCCCATCAGGAGTCATTTTGGTGGTGACTGTAGCGATGGATACATAATCTCAGACCCACTAGTCTCAGCGGCAGTTGCCGGCACCATACCCCCTTCCTTCCGTCCATAAAAAGCCATATGGTTTTGGCTGTGGACGTTGAAGCACCATGTTTACTTCCCCCATATATATTTTATATTTAAAAAAAATGTTGTCAGAAGTGGGATTCGAACCCACGCCTGGAGAACCAGACTGCGACCTGAACGCAGCGCCTTGGACCGCTCGGCCATCCTGACATCTGGAAAGTGATTGAAAATTGGTAGCTATATCACTTAGATTATAGTTCTCACTTCTAACTCCTTTTATTAGGTGACATCTAGGTCTGACTCAGTCGATATTAACTTTTTTATTATTTATTTCTGTGATTGTATCTGATTACTTTAAATGTGATAAAACAGGTTAGGGTGCAAATCAAAAATAAGAGGCCACACCGAGCCGCCGCCGCCGCCGCCGCCGCGCGGAAGCCCAGCAATGCGTGTTATCTTCGTGATCTTGCAGTTGTAAAAATGTTTCGATTAACATTGAATATTTGAAAGAAGACAGATTTTCTTTAAAATAAACCGGCAACCTTCAATCCATGGACCTGTATATACCTACATATAGGTCCATGCCTTCACCAGCATGTTTTGGAACAAATCTGATTTGGAATTAGGGTAATGCGCTAATAAACTACGCAAAATCGACGGAGTGGTTCTTGGTCTGATGTCTCCCTTTGTTTTCTTTGGCTTATAGAGCTGTACAAGCGTTCCAGTAGTTTCGTACAGAACAAATCTCAAACTACGCATCTTTAAAGTTTGAGTAAACTGATGCACCAAGTGTTGGAAAAAACAATGCTTTAGTCATTTTGTAAATTTGCATAATAATTGCAATTGTTTATCATAAACTTTTTTACCTTTTCTTCATTAGCATAATCAACATGGCGGCTGCTGGGGAAAGCACTTGCCACAGCGACCCCAACTTTGCTGTCATTTGCTCTTTCCTAGAAAAATACGGAGAGTTATTGGGATTACCTGATATCACGTTTGTAGATTTACAGTCCTATCTGGAAGATACCAAAGCTGGTGCGTATACCCGTACAATTTTGTAGAATTGAAGAAAATGTGTTGTCTCGATTGCAAAAATTGGATCATCAGTTCAGGGAACACTATAATGTTTTGAAAAAATGCATTTTTTAATTTTATTTTTGGTCAAGAGATCCTCACAATTATCTTATTATAGCATGGCTTTACGTAGTGTAGTGGCTTGGTAATGAAACCTCTCGTCGTTTTTAGTTTTTATTTGACCTATAATATTAATACACTGCAGTAATACCAATAGACTATTTGCATTTGCAGAGCCGGTCACATTTTCTTTCCAATTCCTGTCTAGATAAAAACCCATCTCGGCAAGTTCCGAGAGCCTTTTGTAAAACTCTCGCTTACTTTCTTGGTCTCATCTTTCATTGACATTGTGGAACTGCCACTGTAACAGTGTAAAGTAATTTGTTCCTTTATTATTTCATTATTATCATACCAACAGATCAATAGACAGCAACACATCATAAATGTCAAAATGATAAAACCCTTGTGGTGGAAATTTAAAGTGTATTGTAATGTAATACTTAGTAATATGAGTTAACCAGCATATTTTTGTGTGTGCAGTATCAAGACCACTTATTGATCTCCATGTTCGACTGTTGAAACGAATAGGCAAGTCAAATGTCAACCATGAGAGATTTGAGAGGAGCATCACAAAGGTATGCATGCTATTATTATTCATAAGATTCTTGCTACTGTGTTAGTAAAACTGAAAACTTGGTGGGTTAAAATTTATCTTTCACTGGTTAGTACCAGTTCAGTTTCTTTCAGATTGAGACTGGTCAAACTGACAGGTCATCAGCAAAGTGCATTTTCCATTTTATGAAAGGCAGATAAAGACTTTATTTGTTTAATGCTAAGGAAAGTCTTCATCTTGACTGATAGTGGTACTGGTACTACTAGTGGTAGTGTGTTCTGACTCATAACATTGCTTCAGTTTAATTACAGTTACATAACTTTTTTTCCATTTTTTTCCATTTTAGTTTTTACATTTGCATATAAAATGATGTTGCTCAGATGGCTGGCACATGCAGTACCACATGAATTAAGTACCAGAAAATTGTTCTAGTCACAAGCGACAAGATTAAAAATTCAAATGTGAGATTTTTTCACCTCTGAGTATTACTGGCCATGGTAATGCTGCAGTGGATACAGATTTTGGCACCACAAGCCTAATTTCATGACTTTTACACACTTGTCAAGGTTTGTGTCTACATCAGCATGTGTGTGTATCTGTGACTGTGAACAGTTATATAATACACGTGCACGCGTTTTACTTTACAGCTGTTCACATGGGGAGGGGGGGGGCACTGTTTCTAGATTACACTTTTATTATAATGTTACTATCCAGTCTGTGTTATTTGTTTCAGTTTTGTTTCTACTTTTCTGACCATGATGGTTGGGAAGTGGAACGGTTTGGCTACAGACATGCTCAACTGGCCACCAAACTCAGAGTGCTCAAGGTAGCTTTGAATCCAGTTCTGACTTGTTCCGTCCCAGTCCCTGTCTGCATTGTTGTTTTTATTATTGAGACTTGAGGCAGGTGCTGAGTTAGACCCATGTAAATAAGGAGTGGTGCTGTTTTGTCAAGACATAATGATTTAAGTTTTATAACCCATTTAATTTTTTAATTTTTAAGTCCCAGCACTTTTTCATCATTTTCACAAATTTAAATGTTAGGGTTGTGGCACTTGAAATAACATCACACAGAAGCATCAAAGACAAATAAAAGTATATTGCTACATACCTCATTACCTGTGGGTTCATTTATCTCAACATCCAGAATGCACCAGTATTTAAACTAAATTAAAGCTTTCATATTAATAGTCACTATTAGTATCATAATTCATATTGCTACTTGCCTTGAATTTAAACAAATGATGTGACACTGTCGCATATATGGCTTTTTACGGTTTTTGGACAACTGTACTAGTGAAGTTTAAGAGAATTCTGTAAATATTCGTTCATGTACCATTACAAAATATAAATTTTTACTTTGAGTTTGAATGCAAATTTTATTTCCTGTTTTGAAAGTTCTAGCTACAAAATAACAGTACTAATTAAGCAATTTGCTAATTGTTAAATACATTTTGCTTTTATTTCAGAATTAATGTTTTAATATATATATGGACTCCCCCCTCCCCCCATTTATATACTTCAAGTTACAGCACCTGCACAGTCAGTGTTCATTGTTATTATTATGTCTCATGACATCATACGGCTCATTAAAAGAGAAATGAGTCATGTGTAAACCATTCCAGAACCTGCTGGAGTGTCAGTTTGACTACAACATCAAGTTCAAAGAGAAGGTCAACGAGTTTCAGCCAGAGGAGATGCGTTTTTTGCCTGCTGGTCGGGACAGAGATGGGATGACATACTGGTATCTTATGGTGAGTTTGTAGAACTACTGTGCTTGTGTGCGTGTGATAAATTATGTGTGTGTATGTTAAACTGTTACGATTGACCGGGCAGTGCCAGTCATCCCGGTCCTGTTAAATGCCATCTGTTTTTCATCAAATAGCCTGTAGTTTTCACTGCTGCTTTGCAGAAAGTTTGGTTTAATTAAGTTCCATATGCGGTAAATTGATTCAGTATGTTTCAGTACAATTAAACGACTTCTTAATCTATAAGAATAATGCGTATTATTTGACTTAATTGATGGATGGTCTATGCCGTTTCAGGATAAAGATTTAAACGTGCACGTATACAGAGAGGAGCCAGATGACGAAAATGCTGAGTCCTGGAAACTGCTATGCAGGTAACATGATGACTTAGACAAGTTACATTTTCATGCACTGACCAAGATGATAGGGTAGAGATGACCCCAATGGCGTTTTCAGCCCTGATCCAGCGACTGACTTCTCCTGCTAGTGCTAGTCCATTATAAGGTCCCTGTTTCCATCACTGGGAATCCGGGGGAACCTTGCAACATGTAGTGCAGAGTGTGTGTGGGCCTAGTGGGAAGCTGTGGATCAGCTCCCATCCAATTACCTCTCCCCCTCGCCGGTAATTTTTAAACACTTGCCTCTCCCACTTGTCAGGAGTGCTAAACATTTGCCTCTCCCACTTTGTAGTGTTAAACACTTGCCTCTCCCACTTGTCTGTAGTGCTAAACATTTGCCTCTCCTGCTTGTCAGGAATGCTCAACACTTTCCTCACCCACTTGCCTGTAGTGTTAAACACTTGCCTCTCCCACTTGGCAGTAGTGTTAAACACTTCCTTCTCTCAATCATAATCTGATGAGGTATTTAAAAACAGTTGTAGGTAGTGTTAAACTAAACACCTACCTCTTCCTTTCACAATCTGTTGCTGCATGAAGTAATTGACAGTACTTGTCTTAACACTCACCTCTCCCTCTCATTTCCTGTGGCTTCTGAATACAGCAGGTGTCGGACTTTACAGCTTGCTTCATTTAATCCCTGATACCCTGTTGCAGTGACCGGGATCAGCTTGCATTGTTGGTGGAGCGGCTGCGGAACAACACACAGCGCAACTTTCTGGGGGACGACAAGGATGACAAGAGCAGTATCTTTACAGGTACTTGTCATCGTCATGGCCAGTTACACAGTATTTAACACCGAGTCAATCTGTTACTTGCAGTGATGGGAATTGTCTTTGGAGTCGCAGTTTTTTTGCAGGTATGCTGTTGAAATCTGCTAAAATTGATTTGGGTGCTGCAGAGGGGAAAAAACTGTCTCTTTCCTCACTCATGCCCTTGTGCTCAGAGAAATAGTTGTGAGCCCCCAAATCATATTTTTTCACAGGTAAGATTTGAACCCTGAACCAACAGCATTGGCGACAAGCTTAGTTAGGGATTAATTGCATTAGACTGCTATTTGCTGTTGGCACTGGAGACAGGCACGCTGTCTGCTATGTAGTCTGAAGAGGCTCCGTGCCAGTATCTCGCAGTTTGTTTGCTTTTTTTCCTGTCAGATTCAGCGATTTGTTGACGCTTGATCGGCCTGCTTTCAGATGAATCCAAAAGCACAAGCAAAGAAGGAAGTCCAGACAGAGAAGAGAAACCCCCTGACATCACTGCAACCATCATGAAAGAGGAACCGGATGGTGTGAAGCATGAACCACCGGGTGACAAAGACCCTCCAACATCACTCCAGCTGCAGTCAGAGAAAATCTCATCCCTGACACAGGAAAAGAAGCAAACCACTGAAGGAGGAGGTTCAGAATTAAATGATGTGAGAGTTAAAACTGAACCCTCAGAGGAAACGGAACCTCCTGGTGAAGTGGAAGGATCAAACAGTGGCCAGCCGTCTGAGACAGCTGAAAGAGGTGCCCCCAAGAAAAAAGAGAAGTCCAAGCAAAAGACCCACAAGACTGGCGGCAGGTCATTGCCAGGTACAGACAGATCTTTGGAGGATTCTTCGCATGTGCCAGATTCTGGAGACCAGACCAGTGAAAGGAAAGCAAATGGTTCAAAGGCTGAGTCATCAGCCAAACCTGAAGGGGGCCAAACAGAGACTAAAGCAGGATCTGTTCCAGGTGATGCAGATGCTGAGGATGAAAATTTAACTTCTAAGGATGCCAAAGGTGACATTTCCACCAAAGCTGAAGTTTCTGACAGTGTTGTTGATGATGCAAAAGAGAAGCAGTCCCACACAGAAGAGAAGGCAGACCAGTGTGCCCCTGAGAGCAAAGAAAGCATGGAAGGAGATACAAGTGGTCCTTCTGCTTCAGTGTGTAAAAGTGTTGAGGACCACCAGAGCGATGTTTCACAAAGACAGGCAGACTGTGCTGAAGACATTGAACAAAATGAAAAGGATAAATTATCTGCGGAAAGCTCTTTGACAGATTGCAAGAAAAAGGCTGGAGACTCGGTGTCAAACAATACCGTTATCAGTGATGCTAAACTGTCAGCGCCTGCTTCCAGTGGTAGTTCTGAAATAGGGCCAAATAATTCCTTGGAAAACAAAGATGGCAGCAGGAAAGATGGAGATGCACAGGTGTTGGATAAAGCAGATCAGGGCAGCTCTTCGGACAGGGCTTCACATTCAGGAAAGGACAGTAAAGTAGGCGATTCAGCTCCTCAGTCACCAAAGGAGGAGGATGTAGCTGCAAACAAACAGTCCTCGCAGGGTGAAACCAGTGGAAAAGATCCCGTGACTACTGGAGAAACCTGTACAGATTCTGAGGAAATGGAAACCCTGGAGAAAGTTGATTCCCGAAAGGTAGAGGAGAAGCCAAAAGGTGAAGAAGCCTCAGAGAGTTGTGTGGGCAAAGAACCTTCCAACAGTGTCCCTGAAGAAACACTGGCTCTGGATGCATCCTCAAAGCATACTGAACAAACGAGACCAGCAGTGGAGGAGGAAGAGAAAACAGCAGCTAGCAGTGAAATGCCAGGAGCTGAGCACCAGGCTGAAACCGCAGCAGAATCACCTGCAGGAGAGGGCGTGGAATCTCAGAAAATTGTTGACTTGGGTAAAAAGCCTGTGTCCGAAAATTCAGTTGAAACTGACAAAAATGGTGATCTGGGGAAGAGTAGCGCTTTGCAGGTTGACCCTGTGAATAGAGCATCTGATAGCCAAAAATCTGCTGACATAAAGGAACACAATGAGAAATCTTCCTGTGAAGCAGGAAAACCTCACAACCCAGAAAAACTTACTAAAACAGACAGTCCAGCAGCATCTGAAATTTCTGCAGCTAGCAGTGAGGGCAAGGATACCAAATCCATGGATATTGCTTGTGAAGACGAAGCAAAGCCAGAGACAGGTAGTGAAAAAAGCAATGATCAAAACACCACCACGGAAGAAGGTGAACCAGGGAAGGATCAAGCCAAAGGTGAAGGAGTGTCACATGAGCAGAAAGAAGACTCCAGGTGTTCACCAAGGATTTCACAGGAAAAGGAAGAGGCAGGTCCAGTCTCTGTTGGAGACTCTGAAAAATCAGGGAAAGATGCTCCAAAAGATGATGCAGTGTGTGTCAGTGCCAAAAATGCACAGGAAGTTTTGGAGGACAACAGTGCTGTGGAAGAACATTCAGAGAAAGGGATCAAAAGTGCGCCAGTTTCAAATAAAGGAACATTGGAAGAGTCTACCACTGGTGACTCTTTAACAGAGGACTCTGAATCAAAAACAGAGAAACCCAGTGCTGCTCAAAAAGTTGAAACGCAAGGTGATGCACAGCCTGAGCATTCTGTCGCCTCCAAAAGTAGTGTTGTGGAGGATTCTGACCCTGCAGAAAGGTCTGAGGATGTGTGTGAAAAGAAACAGATAGATTCTAACCAACCTGGCAGAAAGGCGGGTGAAACAGAACCATCCGAGTCTGCTTCCAGCACCAATTCTCCCAGCTCAGAAGTCAAAGTGCCTGCTGAACCACCAGAAGCTGATGATGTTGCAAAATCAGTTGCAAGTAATGTGGAAACATGCATGGACACAGCTGTTGCAGGCCAGGTTGGTGAGGACACAAAAGATGGTAAAGTTGAGAAAATGGAAGTGGATGAAGGTGGCCCCAAAGATGCAGATGTGGCAGAAAAGGAGAAAGAGCCACCCAAGTCGAGACCTTCCCGTACAAGGAGAGGAAGGAAAGCTGACAAAGCAGAGGAGACAAAAGATGCTTGCAATGACAACAACTTGGACGGGGGCAACCAGAAAGAAGACAAGCCTGCAGCAAAGAAAAGCATGCCACAGAAAACTGCAGAAAGCACACCACAGAAAACTGCAGAAAGCACGCCACAGAAAACTGCAGAAAGCACGCCACAGAAAACTGCAGAAAGCACACCACAGAAAACCGCAGAAACACTTGTCAATGGCCACTCAGAGGATGTGGAAGGAAAGGAAAAAGAAACTGAAGAACAGGATGATTCAAAGGACACAAAAACACCACGTGCTGCTCCTCGTAGAGGTCGTGGTGGTTCCAGGCGTCGCGGGCGAGGTGGTAGGAAAGGATCACGTGTCACCAAGCGCCCTGCCCCGCAGAAAGACAGTGAGGAAACCAACTCAGAACCTGCTGAGAAACGTGCAAGGTCTGGAGGCGTAAAGCGTGGTGGTGCTGCCGTTCGAGGTCGCAGGAATGGAAAATCTGCAACGCAGGGCCGTGAAGTTGAAAACAGCAGCGACAGTGATGCACCACTGGTGAACAACAAAGGGCGTGGGAAAAAACCAACAGGGCGAGGTGGAGGCACGAAGAAGGCCAGTGCCAAACCCAAACAGCCATCGATCAACAACGGGGAAGAGAAAAATGATTCATCCAGCTCTGATGATTTGCCGCTCAGCAAAGCTGCCAAGGTGAGTGAGATTTAGAGTGTGTGGTAGAGTAGTCCTAGTCACGCAGGTACTAACCATAGGACTCAAGACCACACGTGCATTTGTGAAAGTTAGTCCACGAATCAAACAAATCCAGATTTCCAAAGCAACTTCCCTAAGCATTTCCAATAGATGTATGAGTATGATGTAGATTAAAAAAGTAAAAGACTGGGCCACTTCTGCCCTGATCCAAACCGAGTTTTCTGGTACGGGTAAATTATAGGAAGTTGTTTTCACACAAGCAGCAACTTTATTGACACCTGCAGCTGTCTTTTCCAAGACCTTATTGACTCACCCCCTCTTCCGTTAACTGCTTCAAGAGCAGGAATGACTTCACTCTCACCCCAGTTTCCACTGGCTTGTTGGAGCCATAATTCAACTCCTCACAATTTGGGCCAGTCCCAGCAAAGGAATGTGAAATCATATTCTGGTGAACTCAAAGAAAGGGTGTGGAGGGGGGTTGTTTCTGTGCACATGTGTAAGTGAATGTGGTGAATGTGAAATAGTGATCTGATGAACTGTGTGTGTGTTTGCACTGTGTGTGTAAAGTGACTTTTTGTTTGGGTGGTTGTAATTTGTATTCATTTATTGTTTTCTCTTTTTGAAGTTTATGAAAAGAAACGTATGAAAGTTTTGAATGTGAAGGGCCATATTATTTCATTGTTCGCCAGCTTGATTTTTTTTTCATTTTTAAACAGTTAACTTTTAATGTTTGATTCTTTTTTGTTTTTTTTGTGGTGAGTTTCACCTGGGCCCCCACAAAGGCACTGCCTCTTGACCCCACCAAAATGCGTTGCTGTCCCAGGATCTCTGGCATCATGCTCAGAATTTGCAACTTTCACACATGCATTTGAGGTGCAGCAAAATGTACTAGTTTTGATCTTGCATGACTTCTTTCATCGGAGTTAAAGTACATGGAATTGCTGAGTTAGGCATAGGTGTGGTCTTTTGTTTTGTTTTTTTGGTTGATGCTTCTCTCCACAGGTTGAATGTGTAATCTGTATAATCTGTACGAGTGATTTGGAATCTGAAAGGTGAACTGTGAGCATGAAACGAAGAACAACAGCAAGAAGGCGAGAGAAAGAGGCGAAAAGGTACAGTTCACGAAAGGTTTACATCATCAGTGAAGATATGTGATAAGTGAATTTTACGTATTATAATTTATATTATAATAATGATGCATTGTTTCTTGTCCTTCCTAGTTTCTTCTGTGCTCTTACTATTTAAAGTAATGGCTTATAGGCTATAAAGAAAGTCTGCTTGTATTCACAACTTTCCACTTCAAAGTCTTTGTCCTTGAACGGTCTGATTCTCAAACAGTCTACATGGTACCATGCCACAATAAGTGCCTACCGTCCAGTTTTGCTGTGCTGCCTCTATGTTGTGTGTTAAATCTTCCATTGGTGTTTGATATTTTTGACACTGCTTATGATGGCATTATATGTGAGAGATACTGGATGCATGAAAAAGAGGTGTTCAGGTGTATTGTTTTTGTCCGTCATCTTTTTATCAGGGATATGAGAAAGACAGTCAAGTTTTTCAGGAGATGAAAAATGTGAAGTACCACTGGGTCTTTGAGTCAGCATTTTCTGGGATTTTGTAGACTCCGTGAGTCAGGGTCAGAGTGAACAGTCCTTTCTGAGCATTAGCCTGTGCTTGAAGTGTTGCATTCCAAAAGCAGTGTTTAGTTTTCCATAACTACGGCCATGGACTGAACAGCTTGTCCCGCTACTCCTACAGCTAGGTCTGTTCGGCATACCTTTTGCTGTTTTTCCCCATACCACAAATCACACACATGTTTTCTAATTTTAGTGTCAGTTATGACAGCCTTCTGTGATGGGCGTGAAACAAGCTCCTTCCTGTTGTTGGCGAAAGAGCTCCTGGGAAGTTGTGCAGGAAGAAGGCATTTCAGCTATCCTTCACTTCTGTTTGTGTGTGCTGAACCCACAGCAACAGCGGAATAATCCAGCGGCATACTCATGATACTCTTTGTGATGGGGAGCCAGCCATTTTGCTTGCACTAGTTGTAGACTACTGAGGAAAAAGGACTTGTTTGGGAAACTTGAAAATAAATAGATCGGTGAGGTGGGGAGGGGGGTGTTGAACAGTGTGAATCATGAGATGAACATGTTTAGTTTTAAGTGTTGAGTGTTATATTACTAGTTACAAATTATTGATGTTGTAAGTTAATTTTTTTAATTATTTTCTCTCATAAATTCATCATTAGTTTTGGTGTTGCACTTTTTGTGCTGCAGAAGAAAAAGATTGTGGGGGACGACAGCAGTGACTTTGAGCCTGATGAGCCTGTCACCCCTTGCAAGAAGGGTCGTGGTGGTGGAGCAGCCAAATCCAGCACCAAGACAAAAAAAGCAAAGCCAGCATCAGCTGAGAAAGAGAACGAGCCAATCTCCACCCAGCCCAACACTCGACGCAGTTTGCGAATTCAGACCATGAAAAAGAAGGAGCCAGACCCAGAGTTTGAAGTTTCAAGTGAAGGAGGGCAGAGTGGAGACATCTCGTCAGAAGTTGATCTTCCGTCCAATGAGGATACCGATGACGATGACTTTAAACCGCAGCAGGGCCGCAACAGACAAAGACAGGCTGCCTTGAAAAGTAGGTCTACCTGTCATCAGTTTTGCAGTGTCTTGGCTGGGTGGGCAATTTGCATGCACGCTCATGTACACCGAGTGTCTGTGAACAGAAGTGCTTCTTAATTACAGATACTTTTGATTGCAAACTTTGATGCTATGATAGATCTGTGGTATGACCAAGCAAGACAGAATGTTTGGGGCTGAATGATGGAAAAACATTTTACGCTTTACGTCAGTCAGCAATAAGAATGCAAGAAATGTGTTTGCCCAGTATGTTTTTGCAGTGAGCCATTCACAGCCATGAGCTAAATGCCATAAATTTCACCATTTTTTTTTCCCCCATCACAATTCTTTGACTCCAAATGAATCCCAAAATATTGGATGCCATTCTGGTGGGCATATGCGTGAAAGATGAGGTGACAGGACTGGGCAATCAGGAAGCTAGTTTGCCCATGGATACTACTAGTAACAGTATGTCGTATTCAAACGACCAGTAATAGAATGGCATATTCAAACTACTGGTAATAGTAGGGCATATTCAAACTACTGGTAATAGTATAGCATGTTCATACTACTGGTAATAGTATAACATGTCCATAGTAATAGTATAGCATGTTCATACTACTAGTAATAGTATGGCATGTTCAAACTACTGGTAATAGTATAGCATGTTCATACTACTGGTAATAGTATAACATGTCCATAGTAATAGTATAGCATGTTCATACTACTAGTAATAGTATGGCATGTTCATACTACTAGTAATAGTATGGCATGTTCATATTACTAGTAACAGTATGGCATATTATTAACCTTCCAATAGGACTGTGTGCTTATTTGGTTGCACACTTTTGTAAAGAACTTTTTATGAAGTCCTTCAGGGTATTTGAACTTATTAAGTGCAGGATCATCCTGATCAGTATGGATTTTACAATAGTAGTAACTCTTGTAGTACAATATTTATGACTGTTGAGTCATTTGTATTGATTTGATCCTCTAGACTTGAAATGTGTGTGTGTACAAATCTTGTGTTTGTGACCAGGTATGTTAGGCTGGTAAATTTAAACAGAAAAGGGATATGGGGGCATGTGTGACAGTGGGATGTAGCTGCACGTAGCGTGTCATTTTGAATTCTGATGGTCATTCTTTGTGCAGAGAAAGAAGAGGAAAATATGGGGACATGTGTGACAGTGGGATATAGCTGCATGTGGTGTATCATTTTGAAATCTGATGGTCATTCCTTGTGCAGAGAAAGAAGAGAAAAAAGTCCCAGTGGATGACACACCCTGCCTCATCTGCCACAAGTCCACGCACCCTGATATGGTAAGCTTCTGTGTGTGGCTGTCGATAGGAAAACCAAATTCATTGTACAGATTGTTCTATGGCTGCTTTGTTTAAGAATGGACCCTTGACCCCACACTGTCTCTCTGCCCCCCCCCCCCACCCCACCCCCTTCAGTAGGTACCACTACACCCCAGCCAAGAACAAAAGAATGAGCAGGGAGTGCCTACAATTGTATCACTATCACTGTTTCAGACTCTGAATCCAGACCTGTTGTGAATATGTATTAGTATTGGTTACATGTAGGGCTGCAAGCCTCTTACCTTTTAGGAATCCTGTTTATGAAATTAAAATGTATTGATTTGAGACACAAGCCTTTTTCAAATTTATTATATAAACACTTGCAGAACACCTCATCTTGAGGCGAACCCTAAACGCTTCACAATGGCATCAATATGGTGCTTATCTCTGCTTCTGAGCAGATGTACTGAGCTCTAGTTGCACATGACACCAAATGAGCAACTAGCTTTACATAGCGCCACATTTAAAAATAAGAGAAAAAAAATCCACCAAAGTGGTTACAGTGCTGATTGGTTGTTACATGGCTGATGCCATGTTATGCGGCTGCTGTTTTGGCACACATTCTGTGGACACCATACGACCATGCACCAGTTTACAGTGTCATCTTATTCAAAGCCACATATGTAGGGTGCATGTGTATTTAGCTGTAACCTGCCACTTGCGCTTTTGGCAGAATGACAATGACCAGAATCTTTTTCATGCTGCTGTGGTAACACAGGGATGGAACGGATACCGAAATAAGAGTCAGCACAGAAAGTTGACACAGCAGAAGAAAATTCGCCCACCGCTCCTGCCGGGACTTGAACCCAAAACCTTTCGATCAGGAATCTGGCGCTCTACGAATGAGTTATCCCTGCTTCCTGACTTCAAATATGTGTGTACAAATCTTATTTTGTTTGTGACCTGTGATGGAAAGTTGGTAAATTTGCTGTCTGCTGATTTGGTCACAAACCCTTGACAGGAACGTTTTTCATGGTCACTTGGGACATCTGTTTGAACTTATTGGATGCAGGATCATCTTTTTTAGTGTGGATTTATGTCTGTCTTTTTTGGGGGTGCTATATCCATCAGTGTTTCAGTCAAGGACTTCCTTTTATTTGCCAGGGATTGTTACACTTAAAGAGCAGCTGTCAAAGTGAAATCTGTGCCCATATGCATGATGAGGAAATAAAGTTCAAGGAGGATAACCCATAATCCCAATTTGCTCAAGAGCCCCACGAGTCCACTCTCCTTCCACATGCATGAGTTGTCAGTAGCCACAGAAATAGCCGTTAGCCTGTTGGCTTGTATTTATTTTTAGATCAGGAAAGACCCTTGTTTTACCAACAATGCAATGCATGGGATATCAAAAACTTGAAACTGATTGGACACCACTTGACAACAGCTCACTGAGTTCAAAGTTCAAGGTAATTATTGCAGATGTCAGTGACTCAATGACCTCTGCCCATTCAAGATTTTGTTGTCATCTCTTTGCCGTTTGTGTTGATTATAATGTGTCTTGGTGCATGAATCCAAATTTTCTTGACTAATTTGTGGTGTTCAGTGGTACGTAGGACAGCATCAGTCTGTACAAATGTTTGTTTTCTCCTCAGTAGTAGGCTTTGTCGGTAACAGCAGCATCAGAGGAGCCATTTTTATACAGTGTTTAGGCTGCTTAAACATAGAAAAATGAATGTACGGCTTTCAGCACAAGTAAGCCAGTCAGATAGCCCTATTTGAACTTCATGCATGCCAGATCTTTCAATGTCATCATAATAAACGCAATGGGGGTGCTGTTTGCTGATCATGCATATGGGCCCCAGTCAGCATCCACAGGCCCTTACAGCTTTTCTTGTACAGGGAAAATGCTTCACTTACCATTCATTTTCCACAGTTTTAATGCAAAGTAACGTGTAGCAAGAAATGAATGGAAAGTTTCGGAAACCATTTCAGTAGGTTGTCATTAATTTGCCCCGTTCTCCATGTTTCAGATGTTGCTGTGTGACAGTTGTGATAATGGCTACCACATGGCTTGTCTTCGCCCCCCGCTCATGGCCATTCCAGAAGGGGACTGGTTTTGTCCACCTTGTGAACATGTAAGTGCTGGACCAGTGTTCAGAACATTCCAGAATGGGACTGTTTTTGTCCACTTTATGAACATGTAAGTGCTGGACCTGTGTTCAGAACATTGCAGAAGGGAACTGGTTTTGTTGACCCTGCGAACATGTAAGTGCTGGACCAGTGTTCAGAACATTCCAGAATGGGACTGTTTTTGTCCACCTTGTGAACATGTAAGTGCTGGACCTGTGTTCAGAACATTGCAGAAGGGAACTGGTTTTGTTGACCCTGCGAACATGTAAGTGCTGGACCAGTGTTCAGAACATTCCAGAATGGGACTGTTTTTGTCCACCTTGAGAACATGTAAGTGCTGGACCTGTGTTCAGAACATTGCAGAAGGGAACTGGTTTTGTTGACCCTGCGAACATGTAAGTGCTGGACCAGTGTTCAGAACATTCCCAGAATGGGACTGGTTTTGTCCACCTTGTGAACATGTAAGTGCTGGACCAGTGTTCAGAGCATTCAAGAATGGGACTGGTTTTGTCCACCATGTGAACATGTAAGTGCTGGGCCAGTTGTGTTCAGAACATTCCAGAAAGGAACAGTAAGTGCTGATCCATTGTTCAGAACAGATTTAGGGATGGCTTAGAAAATAAACCCTGCTGCCCCCTCCCCCAGAGGGGGAATATTAAAGACCCCAGAATTTCAGGATTGCAAGGTGCTTCTGTATATAACCCCCCCCCCCCCACCCCACCCCTCCAAAAATCTGGCTCAGAAGTAAAATAATCCACAGATAAGGTGCTCCCAAATATAAGATGCAGCTGTGGTGATGGCGTAGCTGACAAGCAAAACCTGATGGACGTGTGAAACGCAAAGGAAAGTCCCATAATGTTAAGGAATTAAAGCCGAATTGCAGGGTGGGGAAATATTTTCATCTGCCAGCTTCACTTACTTGTGCTGTCATTATAGTGTCATTATTTCTGCAAGAGAAGTTTTGTTTTTTGCTTTCAACAAGAGTTCCTTGGGAAAAGCCATGTTGTTTGAGTGAAGAGCAGAAAAGGGTTGGTTCATAATGTATTTGATAATTTCGCTACACAATCTAGTCTTATCTGTGACATCACTGACACTGATGCTGGGTCCAAATTGGCAGCAGATAGGGGTAGTGTGTTTTCACGACTTTCAGATGTTGATTTTTAACAAACAGGATGGGAAAAATGAGTGAAAAACTGCTGTGTCTGTTTTTGAATTTCCATTCCAGTTGATAGGGCCCTTTTTTCCTTCTTTGTTGTTGATTTGGTTCTCCTTTAACATTTTGCTGCTGTTTGCTTGTGGGTAACCAGGAATTTTGGAAGGACTGACTGAAGATTTGCTTCAGGGAATGAGCAAATGATTCAGCAAGGAAAGGACTTTTAGTCTGTGAACCGGATAGTGGTAAGCTGTGTTTCGGGTTTTCCTTTTTGGTGTGTGTTGACAACAGAGAACCCTGTTTTATGCACCAGGTTCAACATCTGTTGCTTACTTGTTCACTTCCAGACAAAACTCATTGAGAAACTGGCCGACTATCTGAAAGATCTGGACACAAACTGCAAGAAGAAGGACCGTTTGGTGCGGAGGTAAACATTTTCTTGTTTCTTTTTTTTAAAACTTGCAGTGAAAGGTTCTGTGGTTCTGTGTAATGACGGGTGTTAGTCCAGCTGGCTGTCAGTGTTATGCTTTCACTCATCCATGCCACTTTGCACTTCAGCAACATTCTGAGCAGTAAAACAATAGTCTCTAAAAAATCCCACACAAAGTGAAACAATAGTCTCTACAAATCCCACACAAAGTAAAACAATAGTCTCTCTAAAAAAAAGAAGAAGAGTAAAACAATAGTCTCTAAAAAAAATCCCACACAAAGTAAAACAATAGTCTCTAAAAAATCCCACACAAAGTAAAAAAATAGTCTTCTCTCTCTCTAAAAAGGAGAGAAGTAAAACAGTAGTCTCTAAAAATCCCACACAAAGTAAAACAATAGTCTAAAAAATCTCACACAAAGTAAAACAATAGTCTCTAAAATCCTGCACAAAGTAAAACAATAGTCTCTAAAAAATCCCACACAAAGTAAAACTAGTCTAAAAACACCACACAAAGTAAAACAGTAGTCTCTAAAAGGCCTGCACAAAGTAAAACAATAGTCTCTAAAAAGCCTGCACAAAGTAAAACAATAGTCTCTAAAAAAAAAAAATCCAGCACAAAGTAAAACAATAGTCTCTAAAAAGCCTGCACAAAGTGAAACAATAGTCTGTAAAAATCCAGCACAAATTAAAACAATAGTCTCTAAAAAGCCTGCACAAAGTAAAACAATAGTCTCTAAAAATTCAGCACAAAGTAAAACAATAGTCTCTAAAAAGCCTGCACAAAGTAAAACAATAGTCACTAAAAAGCCCGCACAAAGTAAAACAATAGTCTTTAAAAAAAATCCCACACAAAGGAAAACCTAGTGTTTTCTCAAAAAATCCATCACAAAGTAAAACAATAGTCTCTAAAAATCCTGCACAAAGTAAAAAATAGTCTCTAAAAAGCCTGCACAAAGTAAAACAATAGTCTCTAAAAAGCCTGCACAAAGTAAAACAATAGTCTCTAAAAAATCCCGCACCTACACCAACACCCACTCACACTGACAAACAAACACTTGGGTGTATTGGACACATGTTCTCACACATGCACACATATGTACTTGTACATATCATCTTCAGTCATCTTACATACGCTCAAAGCTTCCATTAAACACAGAAATTGCTGATGGCACAAATCCAAATTTGAACTGATTGTGTGTGTGTGTGTGTGTGTGTGTGTGTGTGTGTGTGTGTGTGGTACTATCTCATGATTGATTGTAAATAGCTGTTTAATGGCCACCCTGCAAGTATGGGAAGAAGTTCAGGACTTGCCTCAGTGTGTGAATACCTTTGCTAGGTTTGGTATGATGCCAGGTTTGATTTGTGTCTTTTGTTTGATGGGTTGTATTGAATTGTGTTCCAGAAAAGAACGGCTCGCTTTTGTTGGGATCAGCTTAGACAACATCTTAAAAGAGGTAAGGTGTGTGCATGTGTGCACGATAGAAGCATACAAATACTTGAGTATGTGTGAGTGTGGGCTGTATGTACATCACTACATGTATGTGTTTGCACCTTACTTTGGGTGGTTTAGTCTGATTAAGATTAAACTGAATGTGATCTATGGAACCACTGATGTATGGATCCACTTTGATCTTTGTAATATATAACTGTAATATATGCCGATAAATATATATTGGTAATATATAACTGCTTTCTTCAAGCAGGAGAAAAAGCCTCCTGTCGTAGTCAAAGAGGAATGCACTGATGATGAAGAGGAGGAAGAGGAGGAAGACAAGGAGGAGACCGAAGAAGAGGACGATGAGTTCCTTCGTCCACGACGCCGACAACATAAACATCGCCATTCACAACGTCCCGCCAGTCACCAATCGGGCCGCAGCAACAAACGACAGGACAGACAGCGAGATGACAGCGGCAGCCCTTTGCCAGAAGAGGTGTATGCCAAGAGAACTTGCCGAACTCGCTCAGCTGTCAGCTACCAGTTCAAAGAGTATGATGAACTCATCAACAGCGCCATCGAGGATGACTTGAGGGAGCCAAAGCCTCCGAGGCCACCAAAACCTCCAGGTAAGCAGACTGGATTTCCTTGCAGTTTTCAGTTTGGTATCACAAATGATGACTATTTCATGACTGGTGCAGCAGTGGACAACCATGAACGCAGAACTTTGACTCCAGAACTGTCAGAGGTCATCTCTTTTAGTTTTAAATTTGGAGGGAGTCAGAATGTAGTTTTGCATGGGTTCTCTCTCTCTTGAGTTCTAGGCGTGCAGCTGGTTAGAGAGTAGCTTTGTATGCTTCTCCGGCTGCCTGAAATTATGTCTTTGTAATTTCTGCCATACAGGTTCATTCAGCTTCAAATATCGCCTCTTATAGTGATTGAGAAGTTATGCAAACAGGCACAAAGTGCAGACACAATGCAAACACAAACATCTGTGACCGGTGGGTATTCTTTGGTTGTGCTGTCACACTTTTGCCAATGACCTCAAATGTGTCACAATGCATTGCGCACGCAAAGGCATCCATGGTTTCCTAGGTCTGGTGCGGCCGTGCAGTGCTGACTGAGCCAAGTGAAAATAAGATGCCTTACTTGGTTTCTGACAACATGGCTTGCTTTGCTGGGCGACTCAGTTGCTCTGTAACTTGCTTGTAGTGTTTTTGTTTTGGATCAATGTTGTTACATGTGATGCAAGTGTGGCTGGTCTTCTTGCTTGCTTAATTTTTTTCTGTTACCCAATTTAGGGCGTTGACCATTTGAGCTTGAATACAGGCATTTCCATGACTCCGCCACAGCTGTCAAACTGAAGTTTATGAAAGAAAAGAAGAAAGTTGAAACAATACTCATTAAGTATTAGTCGAAAGATTCAAAATGTCAAAGTTTGATTTTTGTCTGGAAAAACTTTTGAGATGTGATGATTTGGGCCTTGAAGAGCACTTCGTGGCATTGCCTGTATTTTAGGGGCCTTTGCGAGTGTGTGTGTCCGCAGCACGGAGAGTCGGCTGTTCCTGTGCACAGCTATAGAAGAATTTCTCACGCTGACCATCACCCTTTTCTTTGCTCCCTGTTTTTCACTGTAGGAAAAAGTCGTGGCAAAGACCTATCCAGCATCCCTGGAATGCTTAGCGATGAAGGAGAAGAAGAAATGGAGACGGCAGACGTATCAGAGGGTTTGTGTTTGAACGTGTTGAATCATTGGATGGATCATTACTAACTTTGTACAGCTCCTGGTGAGCAGGTACCAGTCCACACGGTGATCTTGGCATAGAAACAAGTGTTTGCCTAGCTGTGGTTTTGTGTGTTTGTAGTGTGCCTGTGGTTTTGTGTTTGTTAGTGTGCCTGTGGTTTTGTGTGTTTGTTAATGTGTAGTGTGCCTGTGGTTTTGTGTGTTTGTTAGTGTGCCTGTGGTTTTGTGTTTGTTAGTGTGCCTGTGGTTTTGTGTTTGTTAGTGTGCCTGTGGTTTTATGTATATTGTTAGTGTGCCTGTGGTTTTCGTGTGTTTAGTAGTGTGCCTGTGGTTTTGTGTGTTTGTTAGTGTGCCTGTGGTTTTGTGTGTTTGGTAGTGTGTCTGGTTTTGTGTGTTTGGTAGTGTGCCTGTGGTTTTGTGTGTTAGGTAGTGTGCCTGTGGTTTTGTGTGTTTGTTAATGTGCCTGTGGTTTTGTGTGTTAATGTGCCTGTGGTTTTGTGTGTTTGTTAGTGTGCCTGTAGTTTTGTGTGTTAGTGTCTCTCAGCTAGAACGTTGAAATGACCCTGACTGACAGGACATTAGGATCCAATGGGCGGCTTAGCTGCTTCTTGGCTGCCTTGGTGGCACTGGGCATGTTTGGGGCTTCACTCAAGGCTGTTGTTGTCGAGTGCTTTGATATAGCACTATTCTCTGCTCTCGAGCAGACTCACTGCACTCTGGCCATGTGTGATTTTAAATGAGTGACTCTCTTTTTATAGCGCATTTTGACTATCCACCGAAGCGGTGTACTTAAGCGCTGTTCGGTTGCTACATGGCTGGTGCCACATGTAACTTGCTTGTAACCTGTAACTAGGTCATCTCATTACTTGCTAGAACCATATTATTTCAGCCATGTGACCAAGATAATATTACCTTTCTAGGTCATCTCATTACTTGCTAAAACAGTATCGTTTCAACTTACTGATTGGTGTCAGTAACATGTAATGTAATTTATTTTGATACATATTGCTTATATGTGTATCTTATGTGTCAAGCAAAAGAAAGAAGCAACTGGTCACCGTGCTATCATCTTGTGTGTTTTGCAGTTTTACCCATGGTTAACGTTTTGTGGTTGCTTTGAAATTAAATGTGTGGTGTAGTCTTACCCATGGTTAACGTTTTGTGGTTGCTTTGAAATGAAATTGTAGTGTAGTCTTGAGCTGTCATCAGGCCCCATGAGCTCAGCAAGTATTCACTTAATCAGCATATGTTTTAGTCGCCCAAAGAAACTGATTTGCATATATGTATATATGTTTCTTGCTTATGTTTTCATGTAGGCAAAGGTCATGGGAAAGACATGTCAAACATCCTTGGAATGAATAGTGAAGAAGAAGAAGAAGAAGAATTGAAAACAGAGCAGAAGAAGGGTTTGTTCTCATTAACGTTTTTCGTTTTTCTTGTCGAGTGGTGATGCGATTATTAACCATTTGTGTGTTCAGTCTGATCGTGGCGACAGCCCTGTGCCGACTGAGCGTATGGAGAAACATGTGCTCCGTGCATGTCGAGACATGTCATACCTGAAGTTTGTCGTGGGGGTTATTTTGCTCTGTTTACCACGGACATATGTGAATGTTGGAGCTCAAGGGGGGTGTTTCATATTTAAATTTGCTTCTGCATTCTGCTAAAAGCTTTTCCTGTTTTCTCTTTTGTTTGCTTTAAGTGTTGACGTTATTTCCACATTTTGTTTCAGGTATATATGGGTATTGTTTCCTTTTACAGTGGTAGGTGTGGGGTGAAGCGATTTTAGTGCAATGAAGTGAAGCAGCTATCGCTATTACTTGCTTACAGCTATCACTGTTACTTGCTTATTCAGACCCGTGAATGTTGTGCTTCAGATGCACTATTAGTGAAAAACCTTTTTCAGGCATCTGTTTGTGTCATTGTTAACAGTAACCGTTTCAGACACCCGTTCATGGTAACAAGATGGCTCCAAAGGCTCAGGCCTAGCCAGTTATTTCATGTCACCATTTGCTACATGTAGCAGTGTTGTGCCTCAGATGTTTGTTCGTGAGAAATAACCATTTTCAGGCATCTGTTT
Organism: Alviniconcha marisindica; assembly: GCA_018857735.1. Lineage (NCBI taxonomy): Eukaryota > Metazoa > Mollusca > Gastropoda > Provannidae > Alviniconcha > Alviniconcha marisindica. Next base: position 464,055 of record JABMCL010000214.1, on the reverse strand, counting down.
GTGTCATTGTCACACAATGGTTGAGTGGGCGTAAAGCACCAAGTTACTTACTTGTGTCGTTGTCAACGGTAACTGTTTCAGACACCCGTTCATGGTAACAACACGGCTCCAAGGGCTCAGGCCTAGCCAGTTGCTTCATGTCTCTTGCTACACGGCTCAGTTTCTTTACTTCTTCATTACCCTTTACAGAGATGCTGCGTAGTCGGCTGAACACACCCTCACCTGACTGTTTGCATCAAATGGGCTAAGGCCAGGTAGGAGGCGGTGCAAAGGAGGAGAAAGGTTTGACAGTCTGTGCGTCTGAATGCGTATCTCTCATTCTTTGTTCCTCTCTTTCAGGTAAGAGTCGTGGAAAGGACATGTCCAACATTCTGGGCATGGACAGTGACGAAGAGAAGGAAATGCGCCGGAGGCAGAAAGAAGAAGAGCTGGCAGCGGCTGCAGCCGAGGCGGGCGATGGGCGGCCGCCACCTGTGGTGAAGAAGAAAGCCAAGCGACGCCTCACCATGCTTGACAGCGATGACAACCAAGATGAGGATGACAGCGAGGAGTTTCAGATTTCCGAGTAAGTGTGGCCTTCGCATCTTTCTTATTGCAGGCAGCTGATGTGGTGGAGGTGGAGCTGCAATGAGATTAAAGGGGAGGTAAACCGAAGAAGCATATGGCATGCGCCCTGTTAATAGGAGTGGAATTTAAAAATAGGTGCACGGTAGCTTTAGATTCAGTTTCTCATTCTGTTTGGTGAAAATTTACATTTGAATGTCATGAAAACATGACTGTCAGTGCTGGCATTTTTTGCCATTTTGTCTATGTCACTATCAGCAATGTCAAAAACAAGGCCAGAATGTATGGCAAAAGTGTCAAATACATTATGAGCCAGCCTTTACTGCTCTTTATTGTTAAAGAGCAAAACAACATGGCCACATCCTGTGACAGTCAAATTCAATGCAAAAAAGTACTTGTTTTGTATAAATGTTAATGAACAACAAAATGAAGTCTGCATATGAATAAGTGGCCTAGGCCAGTCAACAACAGCAACAACATTTTCTACGATTTCAGGCCAGCTTGCATCTTCAGTTCGGTTCCCCTTTAAATGAGATGAGAGCAAAGTTTTGAAGCAGTGGAGGAAGAAAATGTAGCCGTGCTCATGTATCCTGCACTTTTTCGTGAAAAAACAACAACCAACTTTTGTTGTTCAGGAGCGATGAGGACTCTGAGGCATCTGCAGAGCAGTCTCCAGATGAGGAAGGTCTTAGTGAGGAGGATTCTGGAGACTGGCGACCCCAGCGAACTTGGTTCAACAAAGCTGCCTCAAGGCGCAGCTCGCTCAAAGGTGGCAGGCGGAGCAGGTCATCACGTCTCGATGATGACTTTGGTAAGTGCTTCAAACTGTGTCTTCACACAAAGTCTTTTTCTGTTGTTGCTGTGAGATTTTAACAATACAGACTTACGGGGTATGGATTGTGTTTGTTGGGATGTGTGTGTGTGTGTGTGCATTTGTGTATGAGAGAGAGATTTGAAAATTGTAGGATCAAGTGTTTTCTTCAGTAACTCAAGAGATGGGCTAAGGTCTGATATAACTGTACCGGTTGACTGGGCGTAAAACACCAACTTACTTACTTACTGTTATTATGGGTAGAAGTAGACTGTAGGTCTGTTGTAAAGAAGAATAAGTCTGTAAGTATTATTAGAAAGAAGATCAGGCCAAGTTCCTCATTGAGCTAGTTTTAAAACTGTCTGTGGGCTTGAACCTCTCCCCCCCCCCCCCCCCATTTCTTTTCATTCTCTGTCTGCAGTCTCTCTCCAACCCTCCCTTTCTCCTGCTCTGTCTGTCTGTGTCCCTTTCTCATCCTGAAATTAAAGACGGCCACTACATTAACATGTTGTCAGATTGATCTTCTCCATACGCTCAATTGTGTTCACTCTTTGCAGTGGTGGATGATGAGTATGACAGTGATGAACGTGCTAGCAAGCGACGCTCCACACGCAACTCATCAAAGCGCAGGGTGCGGTACCATGACTGGGAATCTGACACTGAAGAGGAGGAGATGGAAACAGAAGAGTCTGAAGACAGCCTGTCGGAAATCTCCTCCTCTGATTCGGCCGCTAGACGGAAACGGAACAGGAGGAGAAAACCGAGGAGAAGGTTTGCCTCAGAGACAGACAGTTCTGGCTCAGAGTACATGGTTAAATCAAGCCACGCAAAGAAACGACGTGTGGCCTCCTCTGAATCGGATGATAAGAGCGACTCCTCACTGAACACTAAAACGACCAAAGGCAGACAACCTTCCAAAAAATCCAAAGTACCCCTGAAGTCCAAGAGCCGTTCAAAGAGAGAGGAAAACTCTGACGATGACAGTGCGACTGAAATTGAAGGAGAGGATAATGAGAACTCACAGAAGAAGAAGAAAAATGTCCTCAGGGACTCCTCAACAGAGGAGGAGGAGGAAAAGCCGAAAGCAGCGGAAAACCTGTATGGGGAAGATGAAGAGACTGAAGTAGAAGAAGATTCGAAACAGCCAGAGCCGGTTGTGCAGCCAGAACCCATTACAACAGCAGTGGAGAAGAAACAGCCGGCTCCTGAAGAATTAAACAAATTGGAGGAAAAGCTTGATCAGGCTGCCGAGGAACAAACGACCGCCCCAAAAGCCAAAAAGCCCAGAGCTAAACCCAAACCTAAAGGGAAAGGGAAGAAGTCTGTGGGGCAGGAAGAGGAAGCTCAGCCTGAAGAAGCGAAGCCCGAGAGAGTGGAGTGCGGAACTGGCATGCAGGATGATGTGCCAGGGCCCAAGGCCGAGCCCGCCTCCCCCGCCGCCGCTGCCAGCAGCAGACTACTTCCAGCCCCTCAGCCATCTGCGTCTCAAGGAACTGTCCCCAACTTTCTGAACGTGGGTGACAACAGCAGCAGACCTGCAGATGAAGGAGGCATGCCAGCGGTGAGCGGCATGGCCCCGTCGTTCTCAGGCCCTCCGGTCGGTGGGCCCCCTTCAGCGGGAGACATGGCCTTCCAACACCCGCATGCTGGGCCCTTCAGACCACAAGTGGAAGGGAGCTTCCCGCCGCAGTATGAAGCCTATCCTCCTCCTGGAAGCATGGGCTTTAGGCCGCCAGATGGCATGGGCTACCCGCCTCCCTTTCCTCATGGCCCTTACCCCATGCCTGGTGAGCCGTTCAGAGGTCACCAAGCGGACAGCTTTCAGCATCCTAGTCCAGGGAATTTTTACCGCCCACGAGCAATGGTTGCTTATGGCCCACCTGGAAGCGAAGGCTTCAGACCATATGGATCGCATGGACCAGGACAGGGCGAACAATTCAGGCCTTCTTTCAGTCAAGGGGAAGGACTCCGGCGTCCGTACAACCCATCAGGTCAGGGGGAAGGCTTCCCACCTGCAGGCCCGGGTCAGGAAGGTTTCCGGCCACTGAGCCCAGGTCAAGAGGGTTTCCGAACCTCAGGCTCAGCTCAACAAATTTTCCGGTCTCCCGGACAATGTTTCCGCACTCCTGGCCCAGGTCAGGACAGTTTCCGACCGCCAGGCCCAGGTCAGGAAGGTTTCCAGCCACCAATCTCGGGCCAGCAAGTTTTCCGCCCACCAGTCTCTGGGCCTGAGGCTTTCCGCCCATCAGGCCCTGGACAAGAAGGTTTTCATCCTCCAGGCCCAGTTCCAGAGGGTTTTCACTCGCCAGGCCAAACAGGCCAGGACAGATTCCAGTCACAAGGCCCAGGACAAGAAAGATTCCAGTCACCAGGCCCAGCAGGCCAGGAAAGATTCCAGTCACCAGGCCCAGGACAAGAAAGATTCCAGTCACCAGGCCCAGGACAAGAAAGATTCCAGTCACCAGGGCAAGAAAGATTCCAGTCACCAGGCCCAGGGCAAGAAAGATTCCAGTCACCCGGCCCGGCACAGGAAAGATTCCAGACCCAAGGACCTGGACAGGAAAGATTCCAGGCCCAAGGACCAGGACAGGAAAAATTCCAGGCCCAAGGACCAGGACAGGAAAAATTCCAGGTCCAAGGACCAGGACAGGAAAGATTCCAAGCCCTGGGCCAGGGGCAAGAGAGATTCCCATCTCCAGGCCCAGGACAAGTAAGTTTCCGGCCAGCAGGCCCAGGGAAAGAAAGTTTACGGGCAGCAGGCCCAGGGAAAGAAAGTTTACGGCCAGCAGGCCCAGGGAAAGAAAGTTTACGGCCAGCAGGCCCAGGGAAAGAAAGTTTCCTGCCATCAGCCCCAGGTCCAGATGGTTTCCAGTCCCCTAGGCCCGGACAGGGTTTCCGGCCACCTGGTCCGGATCAAGAAGGTTTCCTGCCTTCAGGCCAAGAATGCTTTAGGCCTCGACGCCCTGGGCAGGAGAGGTTTCGGCCACCAGGGCATGAAGGTTTCCAGTCTCCAGATGCAGGCCCAGGCTTTCATCCGCAAGGCCCAGGCCAAGAAAGCTTCCGACCTCCAGCTGTAGGTCAGCAAAGCCTAGGCTTCCACCCCCCAGGACCGGCACACGGTGAAGGTATGAGGCACCCAGGGTTTAGGCATGGTGAAGGTTTCCATCCCAGTTTCCAGCCCCCAGGACTGGGTCGAGGTGTAGGATTTCATCCTGGCTTTCAACACTCTGGGCCAGGTCACAGGGAAGGTTTCCGGCTTCCAGGACCGGGACAGGGTGAAGGATTCAGGCCCCAAGGACCAGCAGGCCTTGAACAAGGTGACCATGGCCGCTCGCCCGGCCCACCCTTTGGTGAAAGGTTCCGGTCTCCTGCTCCACCTGGCCCAGGGCGCTGTGAAGGCCCAAAGGCTCAGAGCTCATTGGACCCTGGGCATGATGAAGGAAGGAAGTTGCAAGGCCCATTGGGCCCACTACAAGGCAAAGGAATGAATTTGCCAGGCCCGCCTGGCCCAGAACGAGACGAGGGAAGGAAGTCTCAAGGCCTGTCAAGTTCAGAACAAGGTGAAAGAATGCAATTGCAAGGCCCACCTGGCCCAGGACAAGACAAGGGACGGAGGTCTCAAGGCCCATCAGGCCCAGGACAAGATGAAGGGATGCAATTGTCCAGCCCAGGACAAGACAAGAGAAGGAGGTCTCAAGGCCCATCAGGCCCAGGACAAGATGAAGGGATGAAATTGCCCAGCCCAGGACAAGACAAGGGAAGGAGGTCTCAAGGCCCATCAGGCCCAGAACAAGATGAAGGGATGCAATTGCCCGGCCCAAGACAAGACAAGGGAAGAAAGTATCAAGGCCCATCAGGCCCAGGACAAGATGAAGGGATGCAATTACCCGGCCCAGGACAAGACAAGGGAAGAAGGTCTCAAGGCCCATCAGGACAAGATGAAGGGATGCAATTGCCTGGCCCGGGACAAGACAAGGGAAGAAGGTCTCAAGGCCCATCAAGCCCAGGACAAGATGAAGGAATGCAATTGCAAGGTTTATCAGGCCCAGGACAAGATGAAGGAAAGAAGGCTCAAGGCCTATCAGGCCCAGACTATGATGAGGAAATGCAGCTGCAAGGCCCACCTGGCCCAGGAGGACCAGATGATAAGAGGCAACTGCAAGGCCCAGGACCAGATGATCAGAGGCAACTGCAAGGCCCACCTGGCCCAGGACCTGATGATAAGAGGCAGCTGCAAGGCCCACATGGTCCATGTCCAGATGATAAGAAGCAGCTGCAAGGCCCAGGACCAGATGATAAGAGGCAACTGCAAGGCCCAGGACCAGATGATAAGAGAAAACTGCAAGGCCCAGGACCAGATGATAAAGGGCAGCTGCAAGGCCCACCTGGCCCAGAACCTGATGATAAGGGGCAGCTGCAAGGCCCACCTGGCCCATGTCCAGATGATAAGAAGCAACTGCAAGGCCCAGGACCAGATGATAAAGGGCAACTGCAAGGCCCAGGTTCAGATAAGAGGCAGCTGCAAGGCCCAGGTTCAGATGATAAGAGGCAGCTGCAAGACCCACCTGGCCCAGGACCAGATGACAAGATGCAGCTGCAAGGGCCACATGCTTCAGGAGAAAATGAGGAAAAGAAGCTGGAAGGTCAGCCGGTGGTGGGTCAGGATGAGGGTACTAACTCACAAGGCTCATCACGCCCAGTGGAAAGATCAAAGCAGACCACTTCAGGCCAAAGTGAACATTTGAAGCCGCAGGGTTCGCCAGCTTCCGGAGAAGGTAAAACCATGGATGACCAGTGCCTGTCTGAGCAAGGTGACGGTGTTAAACCTACCAGTCCAGAGGGTGAAGCTTCCAGGCCAGAAGGTCCGCTGGCATCGGGTGAAGGGGTTAAGCCTGCAGGACACACTGAGGAATCTGGATCCGCAGGTCCTTCAGATCCTGCTGGAGACATCAAGCCCAATGCCCGTCCTGGGCCAGCGGAAGGGCTTGGGTCCCAGGGCCCATCGGAACAAGGCGATGGATTCAAATCTCCGAGTCCTTCCAGGGCAGGGTCCCTCTGGACAGGTTGAGCAATGCAGACCTCAAGGCCCTTCAGGCCAAGGTGAAAAAAGCTTTAAACCGCAAAGCCCATCCGGGCAGGTGCCCCCTGGACGAGAGCAGTTGGGCTCTCAAGGCCCTCCAGGGCAAAGTGAAGGATTCAAGCCGCAAAGCCCAACGGGGCAAGGCCCTCCTGGACAAGCTGAGCGATTTAGGCCTCGAGGCCCACTGGGGCAAGGTGGAGGATTGAAGCCACAAAGTCCACCAGGGCATGGACAGGGAGAAGGATTTAGGCCTCAGATCCCGCCGGGACAAGGGGAAAGATTCCGGCCCCAGGACCCCACAGGCAGGAGCATCCAGCCACGCGGCGAGGGAACGGGGCCAGAAGGGTTCCCAGTGCCCAGTCCTGAAGGTTTTCACCCTCACAGGCCGGAGGGATTTCACGCTGCGAGTCCTTACCCTCCGTTTCAAGGTCACCCATACTATTCCCCAGCCTCCGGACCAGTTTTTCCTGGAGCCCCGGAGGAATTTCAATCCCAAGGGTTTGGAATGTATCCACCCCACCAGTTCCCTTCTGGCCATCGGATGTTTGGGCCGGGTTTCCATCCTAACCCTTATCACCCAATGATGCCTCCAGTGCCTCAGGTTCCTGGGGGGCCTCCTGCCGGACGGGGAGGCTTTATGATTGACAATCTTCTGCGCAGTAAGTCAGGAGAGATCCCACCCCCCACACACATGCCAGCGCCATCACGAGGTAGCGCCCCCCAGATGCCCCCACCCTCCGCAACACCTCCTCAGGGGACTCCACCGCATGTGACTCCGCCTCACGTCTCACCACCTCCTCACGTCCCAGCGCCGCACACCACACCTGCCCATGCCACGCCACCCCACACCACACCTCCCCATGCCACGTCACCCTACAGTACACCTCCCCATGCTGCGCCACCCCATTTGACATCCCCACACTCCACACCACCACACCAGCCACAGTTGCAGCAACAGCAGCAGCTACAACCACAGCAGCTGCAGCAGAAGCCACCCCCAGCAGATTCCCCAGAAAGGGAAGAGAAAGGCAAATCATCTGTGGCACCCAGGCCACCCAAATCTCTGTCCCAGGATGAGGAAACAGAGGACAATGATGTTTCAGACATCATGAGCTACGTGATGAACGACGAGTTCTTCAAACAGCAGACCAGCTCTTAGCATTGGAGAGTTGCAGCATCCATGCATTTGAGATCGGTACCGGTACAGCTTTTAATGTTTGTGTTTTGCATGTTCTCAATCCCCAAGGGGTAAGGCCTGTTCTTGAATGCGTCAGTATGATTATGGACATATGTACGTGTCCTTTGTGTAGTTTTTAGTCTTTTTTTGCCCTGCTTTTCTCAAGTGTTTGTATGTTCTGTTCAGTGTGTATAGTCACCCATTGTCTGTGTGTAAAGCAGAAACAATCATGTATAAATATATTTACCCATGGTGAAACATTTTAGTACTGTTTTCATTTGAGTTGGTGCGACTGATTCACTGAATAGAATAATCCTAACGGTTGAACGCAAAAAGGGCCACAAAATACATCACCCACTCTTCATTAGATAGTAAACCCACATGGTCACAGTTGAATCATCTCTTTGCTCTCTGTGATTGAACCACCTCTGTACCTTCACTCTGAAATTCTCATATCCGTTGGCTTAAAGACCACGTCCGTTTGGATTATAGTGTGGGCACTGTAAAGTTGGATCTGAAACTGGCATGCTGAAATCTTCTTACAGTGAGCTAACAGGAAGTGTTCCACTTTCAGGTGATTAAAAAAACAGGCTGCACTTAACCTCTGTTGAGAGGTCTTGGGTCTGTCTTTTGAGAACACATTTTTCACTCGAATGGAACAGTGTGACTGTACGGCATAAGATGCACATGCATCAAAATCAACCTTGTGCCATCTAGCCAGCTTCAAAGCCTTGACAGTGTAATTTTCTTGGACTCTGTGGAATTACTTTCAAACTCTGGACAGTGGTTGTCCATTTCTGATTGAGCTGTACCCATTCACACCAGATTTGGCATTGCATATTTTCCCATTTTGAGAGCAAATCCTCTGGATGGTTGCTCCTTTTTGTTGTTTGTTACTATTGTGTATGTATATCTTTTGCTACTGTTGATTTCCTTTGAATGCAAGTCAGCTGAGTGTCCAGATACCGTGAAAATGGAATCTTTCAAACTGTGTATGCTTTTGGCCTCTGTTCAACCCTGCTAGCTCATACCAGTTGTTATGACCATGGCCGTATTCCCAGGTCACAGTGTAGTGCTAGGCATGTGAAACTGACATTCAGTTGAGTTTAATCTTGGTACTGTTGATGTATCTGGAGAAGACCTTGCAGTGCTGTGTGGGACTCGTCTTTCGGTTCAACTTTCAAGGGAGATAATTTACGCTTTTCCTTTTTTCTTTTCTTTTTTTCTTTCTCTAGATGCTTTTCCTGGAAAATAGATAACTAGGGATTTTTTTCCTCTTTTTTTTCTTCTCTTCTATCTCTCTCTCCAGACACTTTGTTAATTGAGCAAGATCTTACCCATTTATACTTGTAGTAGTTTCAGTGACCTAAGTCTGTGTCAAGGTCACAAACGTAAAGATGTGTTTTGATGGTAATATGTTTCGTGATCAAATTCAAAGTTTGCAGGTGGATGATTTAACATTTGACATATTGACTAAATAATACACCAGCCATTCAGTGAGATTTTAAATAAGAAATGAGTCCGACTTTGTTCCACTAGCTCTCCTTCTCCATCTTGTTTTTTAGCAGGTAGTTGTGGTTCAGATAATCTGCAGCCACTGAGCATGTCTTGTGAATGCACTTCTTTGGTGATCCAAACAGATGATGAAGAGACGCTGTGTGCTTTTTTCATCCATTTCTGTTGTACATTGTGATGGTATTACATAATTATTTTAGTTTTAGGGTGTGTTTTTTACTTCACATACTTCTTTTTTTTCTTCCAGCAGTTGTGTTGGATATGTTATGCATATGCATCATTGCCTGTTAAAATTCACTGAGACTAGTTGGTCATTATTGTAAATGGAGTGGTGAATGTTGGTTGTTGTGCATCCATTCAACTGCACAAACTCCATGTTTTTTCTTCTGGCCTCTGTCTATGGTGCTTTGCAAGCTAAGCGCTGTTGCAGTGAAATGATCTACCATTCTGCTGTTGTGTTGTGTATGTGCTTTTAACTTGTGACTCAGAACCTTACTTTGTTGGTGTGATCTGAGTTTCTATCTGACTAATGTCCAGTTCATGTGTTTGTCAGTTGGTTACAATCAACAATAATGTCTCATGGTTACCTCATGCTTCATTTTGAATTACTGCTGTGGAAAGAAAACAAACCCGTTATTTGTGTACAGTTTGTCACTTTTGAGTATGTACACGACTCTTGGCAAAGCTCAGAAATGTCTGCGACGACGTTACGTCAGGTTTCATATATATATATATTTGTGTGTACAGAAACCATGCACTGTTTCTCATTACTCTTGTGTACACAGGAGGTTGTGATGTCATTTGTTGAGGCTCTTGGTGGTTGAGTATAACATTCATTTCTTGTGGAGCAGTTGAACTTAAGTGTTGATGGTCTATTGGTCAACTGTTTCCATCTACCACATTTGAAGCCTGGGCGAGAGGGGGCACACAGATTTAAACAGTCCGAGGGAAGTCTGATTGAATGCCAAGTCCTTAACCCCTTCATTGCCCCAGCCTGTAAAATGTCTGGGCTAAAACATGCACACACACACACACACACACACACACACACCCTGCAGACAGTATCTTTTCCGGTCCTATAACAACATCTGATTTCAATAGTGTGTGTTTAGATGAAAATCATTTCACATGCTACTGTGAAAGGCTGAAGGATTTCAGATTTTTCACTTTTATTGGTTGCTTTTCAAATGACAGCAGTGAAAAGGTTAAGATTGGTAACGGAGTTGCAATCAGATGCTACAGGACAGCCCAGAGCCATCAGGTGATGGGAATGGAAGATGGGTTGGGGGGGAATTGCCCATGAACACAGAAAAGCACTGATTTATGGAAGTGGTAAGCCTCACTCAGTTGCAGTTAGCTTTCCCTTGGGAGAAGTGTGATGGGTGGGCAAACTGTTTAAGTTTGAAGAAGCACACAAGCAACAGGCATGCACACACACACACACACACACACACACACACACAAGGAGGGAAAAGGCACCTTAAAATACACCATGCATGTATACAAGAAACAGAAATGGCCACAAACTATATGATCAGGTGGGCATTTATTCAAACTCCATATATACGCAGCTTGAAAATCAAAATGCAGATCATTTCATGCTTTCGTTTTTCTGTGTGATTTAAGTTGGTTATCTGTTGTTACATGGAGTCTGTTTTGTGTACACCTGTCAACTTCTACAGCTAGGAATGGAGAGAACAATGAAGCAGATGGCAGCTAACATAGTGTACGTATTTTACGCAATTCATAATTTTACCCTAAGCCTCGTTCATATGTATCAATTGCGAATATTTTTTAACAGCAATGAGTGTTTGCAATAATGACCCTCCTTGGTTTTCTGTCATTATTTGACAGCATTTGTTTGCTTTATTTTAGTTTTTTTGCAATTGGTTTTTGTGAGTAGGTGTTGATACATGATTATATCATTATCTGATGTTTTTTGTAATTAACATTGGTTTGAAACTCTCATTCTTACCACAGTGTTTAAGCGATTTCATTCATTATGAGCATTTAACCAGTGACTAGTGTGAAATGGATTAAGTTCATGAAAAGTTTTAGTGTTCATTGGTGTTTATGTATGGTTATCAGATTCCACAGAAAAGTGCCATTTTCTCTTTGCAGGGTGTTACTCCGAACATGGAATGTTTCCTTTTCGTGTTTTTGTTCCTAGTTTACTGAAATGCTTCACTGCACACAGCTGTTATTTTGCTAAGTGATTTAGAATTCCTTGAAAATCATGAAAATCTTTATTGGACATCATCAACCAACTGTCTCTTGCTGTGCAACACAGTAATGCCATTAGAGTACTATTACTCCCTACTGGTTCTATTGTATATTCTTACTGAGTGTATGTGTATGTGTGTGTGTGTGTGTGTGTGTGTGATGTATTTATGTTTTTACATGAATGTCCCAGCAGTGGAGTACCATGGATGCAGAAAATAAGGTCCACTATTTTCCAGCTATAGTTATCACTGGTTACCTCTTCTGCACTTGGAGCAGGTCAGAATATGGCTTTGTATGCTCTGCCTGCTGCCAGGAAATTCTGCTGTTCTGATTCCTGCCATCCCGGTGCATTCCACTTCATTTTTTCCCCCAGTCATCATAAGGAAAAAAAGGTGTAAAGACAGATTTTTCCATCAATATATTAAACTGCGGGTCAGTTGAAGAACAGCAGGGGTCATTCACGAGAAGAGAAAATGTACCAGACTGTATTTGAGTACTTTCTAGGGCAGGTTTTGGTAACAGGTTTGTGAATTTCCTTTGGAATGGATTTTTTGTTTTTTTGGCATGTGATGTCTGACAGCAAGAGTAACCAGTATCATAAATGACAGATGAGACTTTTTCTCATTGCTTGATCAATTTTCGCTCATCCTGATGTCCCTTCATGGTCAACATGGTGTTGAATGTCAAGCAGGTGGTCCGTGTGCATGCGTGTGTCTGCGTTCGGAATGGATGCATGTGTGTAACGGATGCATTCTTCAGTAGTGTAAATAAAGTGTAAGCGTGTCCGCGTACAAGTGATGTCTTTACAACAGTTCTCTGCATTGTTCTGTACACATTCTACCTCTTTGCACTGTATGGAGCCTTTCCTCGGGCTTTGCAGCCACTGCAATGTGTCTAGTATGTGTAAGACTATGTGCCTTAAAACCGCTGTTGGTGTGCCAGTTGCGTGAATGGGGCGTGAGCGTGTGTATAGCTTTGAAAGGTGAAGTAGTTAGATATGTTTGTTCACATGTAGTTTCTTCTGTGTATATATTATATGTGCACCTCAAGACCCTCCTGGTACCGTTGTTTCGAGACTTTGGTTTGTGTCACGTTTTATTGTTGCTGCTGCATTAAGTCCCCTGATCCACTCTCGAGCAGCGGCATATACCAGTAACGTATTCCACCAGTTGCTGTGGGAACCGGCAGATCATGATGTCACTGTCAAGGGTCTCATTATGTCATGTGGGTTTCAAACTTGTTCTGTTCTGACACAAACAATACAACTGCCAATGAAAATCACTTACGGTGTGATTAATAAGCATTCTTGGTAACCCACACTACTATGTAATATATTTGATCGAATAAACGGACTATTTTTCAAGCAGGATAAAAAAAATATGGCATTTTTTTCTTTACATCATTGCTGTCATCTCATAAATGCTGATGTAATAGCTTTTGTTCTTTTCGTCCCAGCTCCGACAAGGTAGTGATAATGCTACCAATGCTGCAGTTTCTTCATCGCTGGTGCGTGCTAGCCTTTCCTTGAATCAATGCATGAATTGTGTGTGGTAGTGCATACTACATAAGTAGGTGACCTGCAGCATCATATCGTTGGCATATGCCATTGCCGGAAAGTGGACGAAGACCTTTAGAGTCTTTACCGACACACACTGGCACAGACCCTTTCCTTTCTTTCTGTTTTGTTTGGTGGAGGGAGTCCTGTGTAAGTAACTGGTAAGGATGTTTCATGGATATGATGTGCTCATCATTACCAAGTACATCTTTATTAAGCTTATGCTATACTTATGTATTGCAGATTTACATCCTTGTAGTAATAATAATAATCCACGTACATGCTGGATAGGTATTTGGTCCCAGATGTACAAAGTACATTGTATGTGTTAGGTTGTGCCGGATCAAAAGCACCATAATGGTGAGAGGGAGAGAGAGAGAGAGGCAGCAATGTTTATACATACATTTGTATACATACATGTAGACTGATAAGTTGGATTTATTCTTTTTATTCCTTAGCTGTGTGCTGTTTAGTTGTTTTTCACTTTCGTTTTGTGTAAGCCTACAGTTGTGAATGTGTAAAAATAAAAGAATGTATTCTGATGTTGAAGGAGGTCTTGAATTTCGAGACTTTAAGATTAAAGCATTTGTTTGTGGTTCTGACAGTTTCAATTTAAGGTAAACATGTGGCACACTTTTAAGTCAATACAGTGCTTATCGCCTCCCCCCCCCCCCCCCCCCAATTCCCCCCTTCCCTCACCACCACTACCACCACCCTGCCATTTTTTTCTTAAATGAAATAGGGCTGAGATTTCAGCAGTAGGTTGATTTGGTCAGCATCAGGTTGACTGCTTAATGCTGACTGAAGAAATCTTGAGAAATGTTGCTTGTGCATATCACACTTCAATCTCTGTTATTGTTTAGTTGGTATTGTGGTTGATGTTTTAAAGACCTTTGTTTTATGCATTGTATAAAGACAATATATTTATATCTATTTCAGTATTGTGTTATAGATCAGGACAGTAAAGGTGTGATCGTTGTTTGATTGGTGCAAATTTATAATAATCCTTGACAAGTTGTATCTTCTGGCATACTGAACTTATATCAGTGTCATTTTCTCTTCATTGTGTAAACCATTTTTTCATTTTTAGTGTATTTCTGTCATGCTATTCATTTTGACAATAAACATTGGAAAAGAAAGCGGACAGTTGTTCTATCCTGACGTGAACAGTACATTTTCATGTATCCTATCAGTTTCACCCCACCCCCTCTTATATCATCTCAGACACACACTCATTTGTGTTCTTTATGGTTTACAGACACTGCAGAACTCCAGCTAACCTTCAGCATTGGAAATCTTTTTAAAAAAATCTGAAACAGAATGACTGCTAGCATTCTAAAACAAAATCCAAACACAAAAAGGTTAAAACAAACTCTTATTTATTTTAATACGGACACACAGTATGCAAATTTTTGGGGAAACCCCCTTTATCAAACCACAAAACGACACTTAAACAACAGATAAATGGACAAAAACAATGCAAGAAAAAGACTTCATCTTCTTGCATACTTCATGCCAACAATCTTCCAAGCACCAAACAAGCTCTAAAAACTCAACCAAAGCAAGATAAGTCATTTGTCATTGTTTTGGACCATTTATCATTCATTTTAAGTGTCATTTTGTGGCTTGATAAAGGGAATTTCCTGGAAAATTTGCATACTGTGTGTCTGTGTTAAGCATTTGTTTGAACATTTTTGTGTTTGGATCTTCAGCATTGACTGGGTGTAGTACCTCCTTACACTTTGTTTTGCTTCTAATGTCTGTTTTTTAAGGAATTGCCTTGAAACCTTTTGTATTCATCAAGTTTATGCTTCGCATTATCAGACCCCTCAAAACAAATCAAAACTACCAAAAACAAACAGAACAACAACAAAAATGAATAAACAGAAACACACACACACAAAAAGTCCAACAAGCAAAAACAAAAGCATATTTTAAAAATCTGAATATTCTGATCCATCCTGTGTGAATGGTTATAACCCCTCACCCTCAACCCCCCTTTGATATTTTTTTTTTTTTTTTAAACATCCATTGCATCGAGATCATGTATATTATATGTAGGGGGAAAGTGAACACGGAACACACGTCAGTCAGTTCTTCCTCTTTTATTTACACAAGGACCAACCTGGAATTCACCAGAGAAAATATTATACACACAAATAAACAACAATGACATCATACCAGTTGTCAACAATAATACTGACTAGTCTCTCGACCCAAAAATACACCAAAAAAATCAGCAGCAGCCGCAAACAGGAGCCAGCTCAGCAAACACCTTGCTGCGTACATGATAGCAGAAAAACAGTCACACGACCAAAAGTACTCGCACCGATTATCGGTCCACAGTGTACTACTATCAACAACAGTACGGCAGTGCCACATACAACTCAAAAATTGAGATGCATTATCGAAGTAAAATCCCAACAATGATCATGGTTTTGTCCCGGATTAATACAATCAAAAGATTACATACACACACGCACACAATACACCTCCACTAATAGCTTCCAATATTATAAGCGCAATACTACAAGTCTACAAAACGCAATTAGTCAAACGAACCTCAGGACAAAAAATGGCTGGACACAAGCGCTCATCAGCTGCGGCCACGCCCGCTCCAGCCAGATTGCTGTAACCAAAGTTCATAGTCTCAACCATCGGGCATAATTACAATGCAGTCACATCCACATCCCCGGTAATGACCTCACATGTGAGCCTCACAAGCCCCAAATGTAGCACACAACAAAATAGTATTCAAAAATACACATACTAGTACAAAAATCATAAGTACGGACTAAATGATTATCTATCAAAGCACATTATAAACACTATAACTGGCCGGGAAAGGACATGTGCAGCCGTTCCATAATTAATCTAAGTCTAATACAGTTACCAAAATAAACTGGATCGACATAGAACCTAACATTTATCTATTCACATGCTCCAAATAGGGATGTTTGTTTACATCGGAAGTGTCATGGCGGATAGAGCAGGGAGGGAGAGGATTACAGCCCGCGTGACGCGGCCCCTATCTACGCCGTGGTCCGGCCGGGCCGAGTGGCACTGGACGCCGG
Organism: Alviniconcha marisindica; assembly: GCA_018857735.1. NCBI lineage: Eukaryota > Metazoa > Mollusca > Gastropoda > Provannidae > Alviniconcha > Alviniconcha marisindica. The sequence continues at coordinate 448,056 of JABMCL010000214.1, read as the reverse complement.
CTAAGTAAAGGGGACGGAGGCTGCCGCGCGGCACTTCACTCAATAATTAGCTCTACGTTATCAGGCCTGTTCTTGAACAGTTAACATCTGGAATAGCTTTCGAGGCAACAACACAATGCAGACACACCGCCTTGTGTCATATTCTTATCATGACTAGCACAATGAAATAGAAAGAAAAATATATTGGAAGGATTAATACTATAAAAGAAATAAACGTGCTTTTACAAATAAAAGATTACAAGAGAATTTATAATATGAAAGTTATTCTAGCTCTCATTGAAACACATTCAAATCATATTAACAGGATTACCCCAACGTCTGGTCAGACGCGCATGTTCCAACACATCTGACATGTAGACGAGACTGAACATAAGTGCAAACGTCTTATCAACATACTAAAACTACAACCAATCTCGTTAACTACAAACCAACATTTTGTAGCCCAACAACGATATACATATGATACATATCTTCAAGTCAGACTCAAAGACAATACCAAAAAAATGTCCAAAACAATATGCTGTCCTTTGCATTATGTGCGAACCAAGTCATTAAAGAGTATTGACAACTCACTATAAATCCAATAAAGTAAATGGAAATATAGCTCTTAAAACTTCACTGCCAATACATGAATATACGCACAGTAAATGAATAACATCTTTCAACATACCTGCATGAAACTGTAGAAAAAGTGGGTTCTTCAGCACAGCCAAGCAAATATTAAAAAACTGGACTGCCTTGCTTGACTGGCGTGGAAAAAAGAGATTGAGTTTCTGCGCCTGAGCTCTGGTATCGACACGCATCACCCAGATTAATACTCTGCTAAAAGATAGTGCCCTCAACAAGTACATCGTACAGTCATTACAGTGTTAATTTTTATACCAAAATACAACCTTTTCTTATACATAACTAAATAAAAACATTAAACATTTACTACATATGCCTGACATTGAATTTAATAATAAAATACTAATATTACTACGCCAAGCAAAAGGCAAAAGCACGGGAAATACGTTGGATCATCAACAACCCAGGGACTGAATCGCATCAAAGACTACCCTTGTTAGAAGGCTCAGTGTCAGCGCCATGTAACACCTACTTGGAAGCGCATCTGCCAGGGCAACAAGAGCCGAACGTCTGGAAAAAAGGGGAGGGAAACTAATTGGCTTACCTACACTTGAAACACGAAATTTAGCTAGGGGCGAACAGTTATCTGCACAAACTAGAAAAACAATAAAAAGATAAAACTTTTGACTGGTTACATATATATAGTTTTAACATTGTATTACCTGTCGTGCATTCTATTGTTTAAATAACACCCAAGGCACTGACGTGACCACCTTTTAAATACACGTTACTGCAGGACTTGCAATGCTCTGACAGAGCCCAGTCCCTTGACAACAAGAAGTGTGTGCGTGAGGGAGAAAAACTGAGTGAAATGTGTGTTGCACACACAAACTTCTCCTGCCCTTCAGTACAGAGGGGAAAAGAATAATAATATTTTTTTTAAAGATTTTAATGTCCTGTCAACCACACAAGGTCACCTCAGGACAAAGAAAGAAAAAAGGAACAATGGCAACAAGAAAAGGAACAACTGGCAATAGAAGCTGAACTCTTCATTTGAACTTGTGTTATTATTATCTCTGATCAGAGTAAGAGTGCTTGTACGTCAGATCAGACGCTTTGATGGTTTATTGTCTGGCTTAAAATATCCTTTTGACAAAGGGAGATAAAGCAAATGTTTGCTTTCATGCACATGCATCGAAAAGATAAAATAGATACACCAAACAGTTCAAAACAGAACAATGTGCACGTACACATACCAACACCGATACCTGGCTCATAAATTAGTTAAAGTTCCCACTCTTACTATAGCCATACTTGAACACTTACATACTGTCCAACACTATGCATGCAAGTACACCCACCCCAACCCACACACACACTATTCATGCATCAGATCAGAGAGAGAGGATGAGTGAGAGCACGTTTGTCTGTCTCTCCGTCAAACCTTTTTGCCATGCTAGATGATGCAAAGACAGATCCACCATTAGTGATGAAGTGGGCATGCTGTGGCAACTGCATATTTCATAAGTGAAGCTGTTTGGACAGTTATCATATGTTTTGAGACAGACTGACTTGTGTTTTCACCTGCCCTGGAGGACTTGAAAAATCAGAGTGAAACAGACATCTGTTTGCACACAAAGGCCGAAAGCAGCATATCCAGACTGGTTTCACTTTCAACCATCTTGATCAGTCTTTGAAACAAATGAGCTGATTGTCTCCACATAAATGGACGCAGCCCAGGCCATAGACCTATATATACAGGTTCATAGCCCAGGCCATTTTTGTGAGTCGGTTTGACCTAATGGTAACGCATTAGGCTGGTAAGCAGTGGGACCTCAGTTCAAATCCACTTTGGCTCTCCTTTTTCTTCAAAAGATGTGGTCTGTAGACACCGTCTTGTGATTTTCACAATTAAGGGAACATTAAAATGGCTCATCGCTGCCCATCTTAACGCAGGAGTCATTCTGGTGGTGACAGTGTAGCGATAGGTATATAATCTACCTCTCCCCCCACCTCCGTACCCCCTTTCCCCGTCTCCCCGTCCCTAATAAATCTTATGGTTTCTGTGGACGTTAAGCACCATGTTTACTTACTTACAGGCCATTTCAAGGCCACAGCCAGTGACAGCACACACTAACACATGATAGCACAACACCGACACCTGCTGACGCGCGCGCACGCATGCTTGTCTACAGCATACATATATCGTTCAGCCATACCCCTCTTCTTTTTCTACTGTATAGTATCCAACTTCAACATTTTGAAGACTATGACATTTTATGGGGGTCGAAGACCTGGTTAGTGAGGTGAAGACAGCCAGGACTGGAAGGATCCCAGGGTGTTGGCCATGACAGCGTCCATAGGCAGGCTGTTCCAGTCAACTCTGCGTATTGAAGCCATACCCTGCACCTGAAGTGCATGTTTACCTCTTCTTGCACCTCGAAGAAGACTATTTGTCGAAGGTGCTCGTGTCCTTGTTTTTCGTCGTATTGGTGAGTACATTTCCCTAGATCTGTTCCGTTTTGTTAACCTCACCAGCAGTTGTTCGCTCATTTCCGAGATATTTTCGTCTGCACATAGAGGGAGGTAACTCAACAGTTTGTTGTGCCAAATCTCGCGAGATACGCATGCGCAGTCAGCTGTTGTCAAGATAAACGCAACATTTTGGCCAGTCTTGAGGGTACCCGCTGGTTGTGCTTCAGAATAAAACGCACAGCAAAAGAAAAGAGAAGAGGTATTATTTTTGCTCAGCATTGATCACCTTCAATATTGCTTTGGTTGGTTTTATGCAAACGTGGTCACGATGATTGTAGGTGACATCCAACAAGGGTTGTTAATGTTATCATGAAGTACGAATGTTCTCACGAACTCGGCAACAAACATGGCGACCGCTTCTCTGTAGTTTGTCATGTCTTGCTTGTCTTGTATTGTAGTTAGTACGTTGCTTTCTTCCAGATGTCTCACACTGGCGCAAGGGTGGGGGACATTTGTTGAAGTGGCGGGTTGTAGTTGTAGTCTGGTGAAGAGGCGTAGGTTCTGACGGAGGAAGCCGTGGGTAGAGTGCTTTTTTTGGTCACGTTGCTGATGTGGGGACTCTACTTTAGACTGACTGAGAAGGGGATGCCTCGGTATGGACTTTGTGAGGCCTGTTGAAACGTGGTACTGTCGTGACTCTGGAACAAGGAGGATTTGTTGGCTATGTTTATGATGTAACACTTCATGGTGTTAAAACTTCAACCCCCATCTCCTAGCCATTCCATCAAATTGCCGGAATAATCATCAACGTGATTGTGGGCATCTAAGGAAAGAAGAAGAAGAAGTTTCCTGAGGTCCTCTTATAGTATGTGACGGCCATTGAAGCTGTCAGTCTCTCTGTAGATGAGACAGTCATCAGCAGAGAGGTGGACGACAGTCATCAGCAGAGAGGTGGACCTGGGATGTCACTCGCTCTGGCAGCTTGTTATATGACAGGGGAACACTAGGGGTCCTAGCACAGTACCTTGGGGGACCCCAGAGTCAACAGGGGTGGACTTTTAGGCTGTACTGTCCAACATCACATGCATGGTTCTTACTGTGAAAATGCACTTGAGAAAGTTGTGGAGTGGGCTTGTTATTTTCTAGTTGTTGAGTTTGTGGTGGAGGACAGTGTCAAAGACCTTAGAAAAGTCCAGTATGGCAATGGCATTTCTAGTTGTTGAGTTAGTGGTGGAGGACAGTGTCAAAGACCTTAGAAAAGTCCAGTATGGCAATGTCCATTTGCTTATGGTTGTCAAAAGACATCAGGATGTCTTGAGTGGTGGCCTGAAACTGGGTTTCTGTGGAGAGGGAGAGAGACTGTTAATACAGCTTGCCTGGAAATGTGTTCCAGAATTCTGCTAATTCATATGTGGCATGATATCATTGTGTGATCAGAATTTTCTTTAAAAAACAGAGAGAAAAAAATGCATAAACCAAAACTGTTTTGAGGATTACAAAACCAATAAACATGATATAACTTTGTGAAACAGCATAATTATTTGGTTGTGAAATGGGCAAGAAACTAAAAACAAAAACAAAAACACACATACCAAAAACATCTTCAGTGTATACATCCTTGTTTTACTGGAACCACATAAATAAGATGGAGCTAATCAGAGACACCTTTGATAATTCAGAGTACACTATCTGTTTTGCTGCATCATTCTTATGACCATCGTACTTGATTGAGGTAAAAAGTCTGCGACTTTGATTTAGACATGACTAGTGACAGGATAAACTTGCAGCAAATGTCTTTCTTCCCCTCCAGCATGAGTCTTGCAGCTTAAGACTCAAAGCAAGCGACACAAGAGGCAGGACCCACACGACGCTGTTGTTCCACCATGTCAAGCAAAGGATCTCGAGCAGGCTCAGGGACTGGCTCCAAGGCTGGCTCCAGGGCTGGCTCCAAGCCTGGCTCCAAAGCCGGCTCCAAAGCTGGCACACCACGCAGCTCCAAAGCTTCCACGCCGAAGGGCGGGTCAAAGGCGAATACCCCTCTTCCGCCGGAAAATGCCCTCGTCAATGGAGAGGGGGATGAAGATAATGAATCCCTTGCTGTAGGCGATACTGCGCAAGCAGGTACCGGTAGGTACTTTTTTATTTCTTTTTTTTTAATGCAGGAACTTCAAGTGAAGGTATGACAACATGATGTATGCACGATTAAACTCCTTGTGTCTTGTGTGGTGACTTGCACAAGTAAGTCACCAAGTCACCACATTGACCTCGGCCTGGTATGATTTAATATTCTCATTGTGACTAAGAGTGAGACTGACAAAATTAGTTGTTGTTTTTTTTATTGTGAAATGCATACATGTCTAACATTTGTTGTTTGTGTTTCTTTTTCTTTTCTTTTGCCTCTTCTTCCTTCTTCTTTTTGTTCATTTCTTCTCTCTCTCATTCGCTTTCTCTCTCTCTCTTCCCCTTCTCTCTGCCTGTCTCTGTTTTTAATAACTGGTGAGGTGCTACTGGTAAGGCATAGCTGTGACAGCAGTGGATGAGTAATAGTGTGTGTGTGTGTGTGTGTGTGTGTGTGTGTGTGTGTGTGTGTGTGTGTGTGTGTGTGTTCTTCAGTCAGTGGCACGGCTACCCCAGCAGCTGATGTAGACGTGAATGGAATAGCAGAAGAGTCGGAAGGAGCGGACATGGCCATTGGAGAGGAAGCAGAATCTGTCAGCATAGTGAGTTTTTCTCTTTCTCTCTCTCCCTCGCTCCCCCCCCCCCCCACACACACACACTTCTCTTTTTGGTCACTGTTGAAACAAAGGAAGAAACAAGCAGATCAGTGTTTAATATAGTCCATGTTTATGTCCCAGCAGAATTGATGGAAGTCCCTTGTTTGTATTGTGGTTACTGGAACAGGGAACAGAAAAGCTGTAAATACATGAATTGTACAAACATTTCAGCTGATTTTTCTCATGGTCCATGCAGAGTTTCTGCAGGAAATCCCTAGGGGATGTCGAATACTTCAGAGAAGGTGTAAAAAATACATGAAATGGAGAAAAAAAACCAGAAAAAGCTCGCTGGGTCAAAAAAGATAAACGGTGTGCCTTTTTCACCTGATTTGTACAGACGACTGCATTAAGATGCAGACAGAATGGTAAAGTCTGTGTTGCTGTGCAGCAGAACAGGACTGTGTGAAATAACAGCACTGGTTGTTCGTCGACAGAGCCAGATGGTAAGGGAGCGAATCGTGTGCGTGGGGCTGAAAGAGGATGACTGGACAGATGCCCATGAAGAGACCCTCAACAACTTTCTGGCCGACCCGAACCTGCGTCTTTTGGTGGCTTTCAACGACGCCCGCCGAGGATTCTGCCTTGAGTACAAAACTCCCATGTTTCCTGTGGATCAGCTGTCGTACTTCATCAAGCACCCTGGAGCCAAGGAGATCACTTCGGAGAACTTTCTGAAGAGCGTCCAGTACGGAACAGTGCGTGGGGCCTACATTGAGAGTCTGCTGCGCAACATGCTTAGCATCTACGCCCCTGTCTTCTTTGAGAACACGTCCTGGCCTGACAGTATCCTTGGTTCGGCTCATGGAGATGTTTGGGGGTGAAAAAGATTGTAAAGCAACTGGGAAGATGTTCTTAGAGGGCTTTCTTAAAATGGCGCAAAGTTGCTTGGTGCAGTAACTTTGGCCACTTCACCAAGGCCTTGCTTTATTGAAAGCACATTGTGCGTCTTGTTATGTGAAGTCTTGGCAAAGGGGCCAAAGCTGACCCCATAGCGCATCTTATTGGCTATGTTTAATAGAGCGTGTGTCTATATATGTTTTCATGCCTTATTTTATTTTTTACCCTTGGTGATTGTCAGTTACTTAATATGTTGTTGTTGCTGCCTTATGCTGTTGACTGCTATTGCTTCTGTTATTCAGTGTAGATGGGTTCATTGCCTTTTTCAATAGAGTGATGTGGACCAACTGGTCTGTCATCGTGTTAATCTAGCAATGTCAACAGATTGGTCCAGTCTCGCTTACATTTATAAGCCAGAGCAGTAGAGTAATACTTTGTCACCTTGGTCGACAAGTTATCTTGCGCATACTGCGTTTCCTTGACGAGCACCAGGCATCAAGAATGACTTCTCAGCCCAGCTGCACAAGTTCCTGGCCAGTCTGACGGACACGCGCTGGAAGCTGGATGGCAAGACTGTGCTGTACGTGCCCACAGAGGGCATGAAGATGGCGCCAGAGGAAGCTGCCCATAACAAGGAGCTTGTACAGAGGCTGGAGAGTATGTCACATAGGATAGATACATTGTGTGTGTGTGTGTGTGTGTGTGTGTGTGTGTGTGTGTGTGTGTGTGTGTGTGTGTGTGTGTGAGTGTGCATGTGTGTGTGTGTGTGTGTGTGTGTGTGTGTGTGTGTGTGGCATGTGTGGTGTGATGTGTGTGTGTGTGTGTGTGTGTGTGTGTGTGTGTGTGTGTGGTGTATGTATGTGTGTGCATGTGTGTGTGTGTGTGTGTGTGTGTGTGTGTGTGTGTGTGTGTGTACATGCATGTGTGTGTGCATGCATGCATACATGTTTGTGTGTGTGCACATGTGTGTGGGTGTGAGTGCATGGGTGATTAAAAATATTTTTCTTTGTGTGTGTATGTGTGTGCTTGTTAGCATTCATTTACCCATTTCCTATGTTGGTGTACTTTTTTTCTTCTGCCTTTGTATAATTTATCAAAATGTGTTTGATTTTCCTTGAATGTAGCAAGAAGCTGGATTCACACTATGTGCACATTGCTATGTGGAGCTTACACTTCATGATTGATTCTGTTTGTCTGTGCAGCATGCGTCATCCACTGGTCACGGCAGATCAAAGAAGTGCTCAGTTCACAGGATGCATTTGAAACAGCAGAGAACTCTGGCCCGCTTGATGAGATTGAGTTTTGGCAAAACCGCTGTGCGGATTTGTCTGGAATCAGCACGCAGCTGGACAACACAGGCGTCAAACGCATCGCTCATGTTCTGGACTTGGCAAAGTCGTCATATGTGGCACCATTTCTCCGACTGGCAGGCCAGATTAAGGTTAGAACGATGAGTTAGTTTCAGGATTATGATGGTTGGATGGTGAAAATGATGCCGCCCAGAAGAGTGGCTTGCTGGGAAACTTGTGTAGAAGGCTATATTTGTGGTGTGGAACAGAGTGACCCCTATCTGGTTTGTCTGGTGATACCGGATAGTTTTCTGTGTTACAGTAACTTGTTGTTTCCTTCTGAAGTCCTTCAAGCTCAGGCCTTCAAAGACACCCACATGGTTTCTTCTTTTTATCTTTTTCTTCATCAGTTTTTTTTTATCCCTTACCACTGCTCTTTCTTCTTTTCTTTACTTTTTTGGGGGGAACGGGGGGTCCTTGAATGTTGCACTTCCTACTTTTTATCACAGCGACTGTTCACACAACAATGAAAGCATGAAAATGAAAAAAGAAAGTGATAAATATCCCTTGTTGGGAAACTGATGATGAACAGTGAACATCGTGATGATGAGAAGATGAGAATGCATGGAGTTATGTAGAGTTTACAACAAAGTGACGTGTTCACACCTGAGATTGCATAGAGTTTCGTAGAGTTTACCACAAAGTGACTGGTGTTCACACCTGCAGGAGGGTTCAAGACAGGCAGAGAGCAACCTCAAGTTCCTGACAGTGCTCAAAGACCCGTGCCATGAGCTCTCTGACGCCAAGCCTGCTGACATCCCCAAGATGCTGCCTCGCATTCTCAACATCATTCGCATGATCTGGGTCAACTCAGAGTTCTACAAGTCACGTGAGAGGCTCACTGGCATTTTGAAAAAGGTAGGTATTCTTTTTTTAAATTTTGTATCGTTTTCAGCTGCATTCAGCATTTTGAAGGCTGACACTTTTAGTGCATGCTGGGTTCTCTTGGTGCTTCTGTAATCCACTGAACTCCAGCATGGATGACATGATCTTTAAAAAAAGGTGTGTGATCTTTTTGCATGTATTACACACACACAACATGATCTTTAAAAAAAGGTGTATGATTTTTTGCATGCATTACACACACACAACATGATCTTTTAAAAAAGGTGTGGGATCTTTTTTGCATGCATTACACATACAGCGTGGTCTTTAAAGAAGGTGTGTGATCTTTTTGCATCCATTACACACACACAGCAACATGATTTTAAAAAAAAGGCATGTGATCATTTTGCATGCATACACACAGAGGTCTTGCTTATCTCTTGAGGTGATTTTTGTTGTTGATGGCTTCTATGAATACATGTAAATCTTTGCAGTGATAAGTGTGAGGCCATTAAATTAGGAAGCTGGCTGTCTGTGCATGGCAACAACTTTAACATTTAAACTTGCGACGAAAGCAAGACTGTTTAAGTGTAAGTTGGCTGTTTATTCTCAGGGACTACTTTAGTGAGATTGATAGATAATTTGCTGTCTTTCTGTGAATTTTTGGTGATGTTGTTTAGTCAAAAGAAGAGATACACCCCCTCCCCCTAAAGACAGTCTTCTGCCAGTTTGTTCAAAGACGAGGATAAGTTCTTTTGAATGTGAAATGTTTGAATGTTCGCTCTCATTAGGCAGAGGTGTGTGTGTGTGTGTGTGTGTGTGTGTGTGTGTGTGTGTGTGTGTGTGTGTGTGTGTGTGTGCAGATATTCTTAAACATGAATATTTGTACTGTGCATGTGTGTGTGTATGTGTGTGTGTGTGTGTGTGTGTGTGTGTGTGTCTGTATGTATGAATGAGCATGTGTGTCTGTGCATGTAGACATTGTTGAACATGAAGATGCGTGGTCTGTTTTGCCAAATGTAGACTCAGTCAACAAACACAATCACTATTGTACCTTCTGTAGTAAAATGTTCACACTGCAGGTACTAGGATCATTCACCGCAATTTATCATTTGTTTCAGATGAGCAATGAAATCATCCGGCGGTGCTGTCGAGAAATCAGCCTGGACAAGATTTTGGATGGCCACGTGATCAGTGGGAAGAAGTCATTGAATGACTGCATCAACTGCTGTGAACATTGGAAGGAGATCTATGACAAAGTAATAATCCTTTGGCGGTTGGGAGTCACTTTTTTTGTTTTTTTATGTGCAATTTTGCTCTGCTGTGTCTGATGCCATTGGCCAGACTAGTTGGTACCAGCCAGAGATGATGACTTGTACTTTGTGTGTGCAGGGATATGCATGTGTGTGTGTGTGTGCGTGCATGCGTGCATGCATGTGTGTGTGCATGTGCTAGGAAATAAGTGGATGTATAACTTTTTAATTTTCATTTTAGGCTCTAGCATGTTGTCACTATTCTTGCTTTTGTACGCACCTTTGGCTGTTAAAATATTTTTGATAGGTAGGGCACTTATAAATTTCCATTATTTTCCATAAATTTCCATTATGATTATGCAAGAACGCCAGCTGACCAGCGTCAGTGTGGGAACCCCACAGCCTCCTCGCCTTTTGTCCAGATGTGTGTTGTTTTGATTTCTGTTTGGGTTGCCACTTTCATGCAGTGCTGGAATTCCTCTGTCTTGCAGACGTCCAAGCTTCACCACAAGTTCTCCGCTGTGGGCTGGGTGCTGGACAAGAGCAGCATCTTCGCTCAGGTCGATGCCTTCATCCAGAGGTGCAAGGACTTGCTGGAGGTAGGTGCCTTGTTAAGGAGTTCATTTCCAAGGTTTCAGAGAAAAAGTGGTCTCTCATCAGGGTGATACTTCATCAAGGGTTCTGCCGTTTTTAAACCGTCACTTTGATCCTGACTCTGCTGTATTTTAACTATCTTTTTGACCTTTTTAACTTATCTTTTTGATCCTGCCTCTGCTATATTTAAATTATCAGTTTGATACACCCTCCTCTACTCGCCATTCTGCTTCTGATACTCTCTCGCCCTGATATAACTGCACTGGTTGACTGGGCATAAAACACCAATTTACTTACTTACTTCTGATACTGTCTCGCCCTGATATAACTGCACTGGCTGACTGGGCATAAAACACCAATTTACTTACTTACTTCTGATACTCTCTCGCCCTGATATAACTGCACTGGTTGACTGGGCATAAAACACCAATTTACTTACTTCTGATACTCTCTCGCCCTGATATACTGCACTGGTTGACTGGGCATAAAACACCAATTTACTTACTTACTTCTGATACTCTTCGCCCTGATATAACTGCACTGGTTGACTGGGCATAAAACCAATTTACTTACTTACTTGATACTCTCTCGCCCTGATATAACGCACTGGTTGACTGGGCATAAAACACCAATTTACTTACTTCTGATACTCTCTCGCCCTGATATAACTGCACTGGTTGACTGGGCGTAAAACACCAATTTACTTACTTACTTCTGATACTCTCAGCCTCCAGATTCATTGTACCAGACTTTCCACTGTCGCTTCCCACACCTTCTTTGTTTTCAGCCCCTCTACATGGAATTACCTGCCCCTTCCTTTCTGAAAGAAACCCTTTCTGGACTCACTGGAATCTAACCTCAAGACATTTCTTTTTCTGAACAGCAGGCCTGCCATGTTTTCTGCTTCACACTGCTGTTTTGCTCGGCTGCAAGTCCCTGTAGTTGTTTGTTACGCGTTGAAGGTGGTCGCGGATTGAGCGTTGCGGATGCGCTTGTGCATGCAGGAGCCTGTGCGTGCATGCATGTGCTTAGAATTGTTATCCCTAGTGTTGTGTGCTTTGCATCGCGTGAGAACAGGTCGCCTGCTGGCAGCACTTGCAAACATTTCACACCGTGCTCTCTTTCCGACCCTCAGGTGTGTGAGGCCCAGCTTCACTTTGCGAGGCAAGAAGAAGGCTCCAAGACAGAGATGCCTCACTTCGGCGGCCAGAAGGGCCCGGAGATTGCCCGGGGGCTGCTGGAGATTGAGAACCAGTTTGAGAAGAACCTGAACATCCTGCGCAACGTCAAGAAAACCATCCTGGACGTGAAGGCCACCTCCTGGCATGACGACTACAACAGGTGAGCGGGAGGCGGTGTGGAGGTGGAGTTGCCGTCTGTTGCCGGCTTCGTTGCCGGTGTTCTTCCACAGTCAGTCAGTTCCAGAGAAATGGCCAACATAGTTCTGTGGTGGAGCACAGAAGAATTGTTTTAGAAGCTGAAAATGAATTCAGATGAAGATGAAAAGAAGAGTTGAAAATAGGCTCTGCCGAGATTTAAGAAGAAAAAAGGTTCCACGCTTTGGATGATAGTGGTGTTGCAGCAGCTGGAGAGAAAAAAAATTAATGTGTGGGTGGCTTGGGATAGACAGTGGGCATCATCAGAATCTTTTCTCTTTTTCTTACTCCTCTTGGCACTTTGGGGTTTTGTTGTGATACGGCATCCACAAAACCATGTCCATGACATTGTGGTGGGTCAACGCATACTGATGTGCCAGTGTACCGTTTGTTAATGCATTGGGCACAGAAATTGTGGGTGTTTGTTGGGCAGATTCCATGTCATGTGCCTGTGTACCGTTTGTTAATCAGTTTGGCACAGAAGTTGTGTGTGTTTGTTGGGTGGATTCCGTGCTATGTGCCTGTGTACCATTTGTTAATGCATTTGGCACAGAAGTTGTGTGTGTTTGTTGGGCGGATTCTGTGCTATGTGCCTGTGTACCATTTGTTAATCAGTTTGGCACAGAAGTTGTATGTGTTTGTTGGGCAGATTCCGTGCTATGTGCCTGTGTACCATTTGTTAATCAGTTTGGCACAGAAGTTGTGTGTGTTTGCTGGGCGGATTCCGTGCTATGTGCCTGTGTACCGTTTGTTAATGCATTTGGTTCAGAAGTTGTGTGTGTTTGTTGGGCAGATTCCGTGCTGGTGTGAAGGACTTGGAAGTGATGATGCAGAATGTCATATCCTCTGCGTTTGACACGGTCACCACTGTGGAACAGGGCGTGGAGTTGTTGGATGTCTTCATGCATCTCAGCTCCAGGGAGGTCTGTCTGATATTTCATTGTCTCTTTCATCCGCCATGCACATGTACGCTCATGTATATGCATGCACGCACACACGCACACATGCATGCATGTGCATGCACACATGTATGCACTCACATGCATTTACACACAAACACATGGGTGCACAGTACTCGCATGCATGCACATACACTCACATGCACACACTCACACGCACACACACAAAAAACAACAACATACACACACACACACATTAATGCTGACTCTTGCCTTGTACTGAACAAGCACCACAATGACTATTGCTAAGAAGTCTTGCTATAGTTTCATGATTTCTGAAGCCAGCTTGTGTCTGTTTTCTGAATATAGCCACCTGTGCCTGTTTTCTGAATATACCAATCTGTGTCTGTTTCCTGAATATACCAACCTGTGTCTGTTTCCTGAATATACCAACCTGTGTCTGTTGCTTCCAAAAGACACTGATTGCTGATTGTTTTACCTAGTTTCAATGAAAGCATTCATTGTTATCCTTGGTGCTTTTTTGGGTTGGCTTCACAGGCAGTGCGTCGTACCATTGACAAGAAGACAGTGGAAGTGTTCAGGATGTTCAACGAAGAGCTGAACGCTGTGAAGAAAGAGCTGACAATGAAAGCAGTGCCTCGTAACCCATCACACCCCAAGTTCTCCGGCGCGGCCCACTGGGCGCGTACCTTGAAACGGAGAATTGAGCGCAGTATGATGGTAGGTGCACTGCTTTCTCCTGCGTCACCGCCATGGTTTGTTGCACTGAAACTGCAGACTGTATATATACGTAATTATGTGGTTTTAGTTTGAAGGACCATGTGTTTCGGGGTAATACCTCACTGATGGCACCTTACTTTTTTTTAAATTTGCTGGATAAGTTATGTAGCGTCATCAGGGTATACGTTGATATGTAGAACGTGACAACCCGAAATGCATTTTGTATATCTGCAGTTTCAGTTTGATAGTGTGTTTTGGGGTCAAATTTACTGACAGCACATTGTTTTTTAAATTTGCTGGATAAATTATGTGGAGTCATCGGGGTATATAAATATGTAGAACAGCACTCTGCGTGTGTGTGTGTGTGTGTGTGTGGTTTTAGTTGGATGGACAGTGTTTTGGGGTAAAACTTCACTGATGGCACCTTCTTTTTAAATTTGTTTGACGAGTTATGTGGAATTGTCAAGGTATACATGGATATGTAGAGCGGGGCAACCTGAACTGCATTCTGTATTTATGCAGTGTTAGTTTGATATACAGTGTGTTTATGGGGTAAAATTTCACTGACGGCACCTTGTTTTTTTAATTTGCTGGAGAAGTTTTGTGGAATCATCAGGGTGTAATCATATGGATATGTAGAACAGGACAAAAACCTGAACCTGAACCTGGCATGTTCAAATTAAAGCATGGAGTAATGAGTTGCTTTCCACAAGTTAGTGATGTTGTTAATTTCACTAAATATTGTGTGTGTGTGTGTGTATGGGGGGGTGGGGGGGGGAGAAATATTGGGGCAGGGGTCGGAGGGGGGAAGAAAGTAGAATGTTATTTTTCAAGCTGTAACTTAACCAGTTTACAGGTCATATGAGATTTTTGTGTATGGCCGAGGAGAAGACTATTTCAACTCGTCCACAAAGTAATCTTTCAGAACAGTTTGCAAAGCTGAGAGCAGTCCTCTTCGCCACGTGCTCGCTGTCATTCCTTGTTGCCAGCATGTGTTGCTCGTCTGTGGCCGGGCCTGTGTATGACTAATGCGTGTTTTTGCCCTGACTTTAGATCATAGACAGGGCCTTCTTTCTGCCATCGATCGGGACAGGGGAGGAGGTTCGATCCCAGTTCCAACAGCTGACCGTCGCGCTTGACGAGTACATGCGCAAGACCTTCTACGAGTGGACGCAGACCATTGACAAGGTGCTTCTTGCCTACAAACTCTTTCGTTGCTTTGTCACCCTGTGTTGGTTTGACCCCGTTGACCTTCTTTTGGTTTCCTTTCATTATTCCTGTAAAAGAATTAAACCCCAAAATAATTTAATTATTTTACATTTATGTACCACATCTTTTCCATTCCAACCGTATTTGAAGCGTCATTTTTTCATCTTGGTGAAGGGTTTAAAATTTCCAACGGGCTCATTTGTCAGTGCCTATATTATACGTATATTGTTTTGCATCATTATCAACATGTTACTTTCTGAAGCCTATAGCTTCAGCTAAACTTCTCTCCGACTCACAGAGTTTACAGTATTTATCACCATATGACTTTCTGAGGCATATGGCATAGCCAAACTTCTCTCTGACTCAAAGAGTTTACAGTACTTATCAGCATGTGGCTTTCTAAGGCATATGGCATAGCCAAACTTTCCTCTGACTCAAAGAGTTTACAGTAAAGGCTTCAGCATTTGCCTTGTGAGGTGCTGTGTCATCTGTTAATGTTTCTTTGTGCCCAAGAGTTACCTGTTTTGCACCAGACCAATTCAGCAGATTTTCCCTCAATCTTTGTTTAAGGTGTTTTTATTTTT
Source organism: Alviniconcha marisindica (assembly GCA_018857735.1). Taxonomy (NCBI): domain Eukaryota; kingdom Metazoa; phylum Mollusca; class Gastropoda; family Provannidae; genus Alviniconcha; species Alviniconcha marisindica. Next base: position 432,573 of record JABMCL010000214.1, on the reverse strand, counting down.
ACACACTTTAATTTCTTGTCCCTGACGGCCCCCCCCCCCCCCCCCCCTTCCTATCCCTTCTTCGCTGGGACCTTCACCTTGCAGACTTGATTCTGCCTTTGATTGTACTGGTTTTCTGTTTCTTTCATTTCCCCCCAAACAGGTTTGAGTGGTTTTAAAATAGATTTATGGTATTCATTTGAAATTCATATAAGCAGTTACATATTTTTTAAAAATCTGTTCCTTTGAGTTTAAATCATAGATGAGATGCTTACACTTACTGACAACTTTGAATATTATTGTGTGTCTTTTCTTGCTTGTCTCTCTCTTGGTTTTCCATGCTGTTTTATATTTGATACATGCATTTAATGAGCAGAAGTTTTCAGGCTGCAGCTAGATATGGTGTAAGTAGTAAATTATTTTATCACTGGGAATTATCGTCAATGGCAAGGTGGTTGCAAGTCGATGTTGTCTCTGTTAAAACTGGTCTGATGTTCTGTTAGTGAATTTCTTGTTCTATTCTCATGCACGATTAAAAGTCTTTCAGTAAGATGCATTATAATTGGTGATTGGTTTTGTTGTTCAACACTGGAAAGTGCATGCCATGTGTTCCGTATCTGAACTGCATGGGATGGAAAGTGCATGCCATGTGTTCCGTATCTGAACTGCATGGGATGGAAAGATTAGATGCTGCTGATGCAGTTTAAGGATCTAATACCATGTATTATGTTTTGCACACACACACACAGAAGTAGCAGTGGCAACTTTCACCTAACAGTTATTCTCCAAGGTTTTGTTTCCAGTGCAAGGCGTCACATTTTTCCATTTCTAAACAATCACCTTTTTTCTCTTTCCCTTGTTTCCTGTTCAGGAGAATGTAAGTGTTTCAATCGCTGATTTCCGCACAGTGTTACCTTCCAGCTTCACCCGTTTTTTTCTTCCTCTTTTTTCTTTTTTTCTTTCTCAATATTTTTTTTATATATTTACTGTGATGTTCAAGTGTGAACTAATGCTGGTAACCTCTCACACTTTGTTTCTGGTCACCGTGTGTGTGGACTTTGATCTTCCTGGGCACTTTTTCTTCCGCTTTGAAGTTTAGTTTGCAGTCTGTTCCACCATTGGCATGATGAAGGAACAGTGTGATGGTTGTGCCATGCAAGCTGAATATAATGGTTTGGGAGGGGTGGGGGTGGGGTGGGGTGGTTGCTTTGCCTTCTTTGTTGATGTCGCGTTTATCTTCCTGGATTGACAGGCTGTGCCACATTCGACTGGGGGGGGGGGGGGGGGGGGGGAGGTCTGCTTTGCCTTCTCTGTTGATATTGCATTTATCTTCCTGGATTCAACGGCTGTGCCACATTTGACTGGGCGCGGGGGGGGGGGGGGGGGGGGGGGGGGGGCACTAAAGAGAAGATGTGGGAAAAAATGGCCAAAATTAAAAGTGAGAGGGATAGAGTCGAATTTGTTTTCAAAGTCTGTCATGTCATCTGAAAAAGGAGAAGGTAGTGGATGGAGGCTGCCCAGTGAGAAACTGGGGTTGGTCTTTTTTTTTCTTTTTCTTTTTCTTTTTTCTTTTAAAAGTTTGCCAGAATTAAAAGCGAGAGAAAAATAAAGCCAGAAAATTCTTCAGAGATTGTTGTGTAGTCTGAAAAGGAGAAAATAATGGACAGAGGCCTCGCAGTAAGAAACTAGGGTTGGTCTTGTTTTGTTGTTGTTGTTGTTTTATCCTCTAAAGGTTTGCCAGAATTAATAGTAAAGTTGGACTAGAGCCAGAAAATTCTTCAGAGATTGTTGTGTAGTCTGAAAAGAAGGTAGTGGACAGAGGCCTTCACATGCAAAACTGAGTTTGGTCTTGCTTTTTATCATTTTGTGAGGGCTTGGTTATTTTTGTTTTGAAAATGGGAGATTTTTTCACTCTTTAGGCTGCTATTCAGCTTAGAGGGGAAAGGCTGGGGCGTTTTATTTCTCCCGACAACAGTGTCAGGAGTATTAAAACTTTAACTGTCAGGAGCTGGTAAATGGCAGGCTCCTTGGCACCTCCTTGACTCTCTCTGCACCCGTCCCTAAAGATCATTTGATTGGCAGTGCAGTTGAACAAATCTGGATTAAAAGTTTCCGTGCAAAATTGATTGTATGCCAATGTTTTGATGGAGAAAAAAAAGAAAGAAGCTTTCTTGTGTGCTTCATGTGCTTTTGTTTGTAGTCTTAATTTTAGAAAGTAGAAAGGACAGCCGATTATTTTAGATGTTTTTGAAGTGCACTGCAGTAATAGCTGAACAGTTGGGAACCAAGAATAGATGCACTTTCAGATAACACTGACCTATGGCTGCAAGTGTGGAAAGAAGGATTATGCTCTTTAAAAAGAAAGAAAGCTGTTTAGATGATAACAGAGTATTGTAAAAAGTGTGTGTGCGTGTGTGTGCATACACACGATCACGTGCCTGATAATTACAATATGTCATGCTGAGTTGCAGCTTGTGTGTGTGTGTGTGTGTGTGTGTGTGTGTGTGTGTGTGTACTTTTGCAACCTGGCAGCCATGTAAATAGAGTGTTTGCTGCATGCTTTTGTTTTTTATTGGGCACTTGCAGACAAGCTGCTGTTTTGTCAGATTCAGGAAAGATGGATATTGTCAACAGTTTTCAGACTGTTTCCTCTAGCATTTAGAAAAGCCATAATTTTATGAGTTCGGATACCTCAGTCCGTTTCTGCCTTTGTGGTTTGAACACTACAAAACAATGGTGTGCTTAGAGTCCAGTTTGTTGTGTGAGTTTGTAGCAATAGTTTAGTGTGTAGTGCTTGCCTGTGTTTGTTGGTTCGTTAGATTTGACATTGTTTGGTGTAGTTGCTTTGAAGCAGCAACTGAGGCAAAGGTACTGTTTTTGTTGTTGTTGTTTTTGCTGCTGTGAATGTTTTAATTCTTAGCTTAGGTGAGCATAGAAACAAACTATTATTTGCTATATTTCATACCTGTCAACCCATACAGTTTACCGGTATAAAATTTTAAAAAATCATTATTTTGGAGGAATATGACAATATTGGAAAATGCATACAGGAAAACATAATTTCACGAGATTTTGTTGTTGTTTTAAACTGAACAAAAAGATTTAAAAAATGTCAGATGAGCTGCCAACACATGCCATCACCAAATGCATACTGACTGGCCTAGTACAATAGGCTAAGAAATCCTGTTGGAAGTGAGATTTGAAGATGCACATGTGCATTTCGCACAACATTGCTTCTTCCTTCCATTGCCACATGCTGGTTGGAATTCAGAATGCCACAGCCAACAGTGAAAAAACAAAAGACCCCGGCCTGCATAAAGGAAATACAGGTTCACAAACTCTGGACTAAGGTTTACTCCCAAAAGGGGTTGACAGCTATGATATTTCCCCATGCTTCGTCCTTCCCATTCCCACCCCCATCTCCTGTTTGACAGTGTAATATTACAGTAGTCATCTAGACCATCTCCTGTTTGACAGTGTAATGTTACAGTAGTCATCTAGACCATCTCCTGTTTGACAGTGTAATGTTACAGTAGTCATCTAGACCATCTCCTGTTTGACAGTGTAATGTTACAGTAGTCATCTAGACCATCTGCTTTGACGTGAAACTGCAAAATCATTTTGAGAAGCAGAATAGATATTTTTGTAGTGTTTATTACCATAGTAGATGTAGATATTTTCAAACATTTTCTTTTGAAATTGTATGTATTGCATGGATGAAAATGCTCCAGGAACAATGCATGGGACTTAGAGGTTTTATGTTATGTCATTGATTTAAAAAAGAAAAGAAGATTAGTTTGCAGTTTAAGTTTTACACAGAGAGAACATTTGTCAGCAGATAAAAAAATGGATCACTGTCTGTGCAGTAGCTACATGTGTGGAAAATTTGAGCTTTATGTGGTGCTGCTATGGGTGACATGTTGGATGCTGTGTATGACTGAGCTAATGCTATGCGTAACAGATCTAGTGCTACATATTTAAGCAAATTTAATGCTGCGTATGGCTGATTTTGGTCTCACTTGGGACAAACCTGATGACATGTATGACAGGTTCAGCACATGGCGCCAGAATAGAAAAATCATTTTTAAATGTAGGTCAACATTCTGGTCATCAGAACAGAATTTGTTTGCAGCCATTTTATATTTGATCTTCGTGTTGCTCTATTACATTTAAGTAAGACATCCTTTTAATTTCAGCCTGCAACAGTTGGCTGTACAAAAACTGATTCATTTTCATTAAAGATTGTTTGATACAGGTGAATAATAGCCTCTTAATTATCTGCTTTGGTTAAAGAGCCATTGCTCTTATTTTCAACATTTCAAAAACCTTCATGTAGTTAATTGTTCAGAAGGGTAAACATAACTTCAAATATAAGCGGCAGGTGAGTGATTTAAATATTAAGCAGTGTTGATGGCAGGTTGTTCCATAATCACATCCACCTTATCCACTCATGATTTGATAATTTGATAGTCTTTGGGGTTAAGTGAAGTTTAGTCAGCTGGCCAGCCCTATCTAGCTGGGTCCACTGTTTGTGCTGCGGTTGGCATTGTGCTGTGTGTGTGCCTGCCTGCATATTTATGCGTGTGTGCGCTTGCACGTAGAGCTAGGCACTGATGGAGGGGGGTGTTTCAGGAACCCCACAAAATGCTGGATGTGCCGTTGATGTGCCGTAGCGCAGAGAGACCTCCCATGCTGGACATCAACTTCAACAGGTATGAATGCAGAATCATTTTGGTGTGATAGTGTACTCAGCATGGGGTTAGCATGGTCCCCCCCCCCTCAACCCCACCCCCCTCCCCCTACCCCCCTGCTTCTTGGGATAGCAGTCTCCACCAGAACCTTTTAGGAGACAGCTTGGTAGCAAACATGACTGTCAGTCTCATCAGTGTAATAACACGATGTTCTGATTGGGATACAGATGCCAACTGTCAGTTTCATCAGTGTAATAACACAATGTTCTGATTGTGATACAGATGCCAACTGTCAGTTTCATCAGTGTAATAACACAATGTTCTGATTGTGATACAGATGCCAACTGTCAGTTTCATCAGTGTAATAACACAATGTTCTGATTGTGATACAGATGCCAACTGTCAGTTTCATCAGTGTAATAACACAATGTTCTGATTGTTATACAGATGCCAACTGTCAGTTTCATCGGTGTAATAACACGATGTTCTGATAGTTATATAGATACAGATGCCGACTGTCAGTTTCATCAGTGTAATAACACAATGTTCTGATTGTGATACAGATGCAGACTGTCAGTTTCATCAGTGTAATAACACAATGTTCTGATTGTGATACAGATGCCAACTGTCAGTTTCATCAGTGTAATAACACAATGTTCTGATTGTTATACAGATGCCAACTGTCAGTTTCATCGGTGTAATAACACGATGTTCTGATAGTTATATAGATACAGATGCAGACTGTCAGTTTCATCAGTGTAATAACACAATGTTCTGATTGTTATACAGATGCCAACTGTCAGTTTCATCAGTGTAATAACACAATGTTCTGATTGTGATACAGATGCCAACTGTCAGTTTCATCAGTGTAATAACACAATGTTCTGATTGTTATACAGATGCCAACTGTCAGTTTCATCAGTGTAATAACACGATGTTCTGATAGTTATATAGATACAGATGCCATCTGTCAGTTTCATCAGTGTAATAACACAATGTTCTGATTGTTATACAGATGCCAACTGTCAGTTTCATCAGTGTAATAACACAATGTTCTGATTGTGATACAGATGCCAACTGTCAGTTTCATCAGTGTAATAACACAATGTTCTGATTGTGATACAGATGCCAACTGTCAGTTTCATCCGTGTAATAACACAATGTTCTGATAGTTATATAGATACAGATGCAGACTGTCAGTTTCATCAGTGTAATAACACGATGTTCTGATAGTTATATAGATACAGATGCAGACTGTCAGTTTCATCAGTGTAATAACACAATGTTCTGATTGTGATACAGATGCAGACTGTCAGTTTCATCCGTGTAATAACACAATGTTCTGATAGTTATATAGATACAGATGCAGACTGTCAGTTTCATCAGTGTAATAACACGATGTTCTGATAGTTATATAGATACAGATGCAGACTGTCAGTTTCATCAGTGTAATAACACGATGTTCTGATAGTTATATAGATACAGATGCAGACTGTCAGTTTCATCAGTGTAATAACACGATGTTCTGATAGTTATATAGATACAGATGCAGACTGTCAGTTTCATCAGTGTAATAACACGATGTTCTGATAGTTATATAGATACAGATGCAGACTGTCAGTTTCATCAGTGTAATAACATGATGTTCTGATAGTTATATGCAGACGTCCATGTTTACAAGGGCTGCTTGTGCCCCTTTTATCAAAGCGTGTCTTTGGCGTAGTTTACTGCAAATTTGCTGATGTAGTTTACTGTGGATTTGCCGACTCGGTACTGCTTCTGAGGCGAAGTCGCTCTAGCAGGACTACTTTTTTGCGTTCCAGAATGCTGTTGAAGATGTTCCAAGAGATCCTCTACTGGGAGCGCCTCATCTTTGAGGTCCCACACTACGCTCTGGAAGTGTACGGAAGGCGGGAAGACCTTCGCAACTTGAGGGAGCACGTGCTGCTGGTGGTGAGAGACTACAACAGGTAAGTTGTTCTGCACCCCAGGTGTGCCGAACCCTATGTTGGCGTGTCAGGTCAAGGTGAAGGGAGTTGGTTAGACCATACGTTACCATGGAGATGGTTTGCCAGCAGCTTTAACATCGGCACTTTCTCACACCCTTTGTGAACACTTTCAGACTTTGCATAACGGTAGACGGCTCCCGTTGAGCTGTACGCATTGATGCCACGGCAGTGACCTTGACCCTTTTATTCCAGAACATGAGAAACTTGTAATGCTACTTGTGAAGTTTTGTTGGTATTTGAGCTCCTTCTCAGTGTGATTTGATGGAAGCAGAAAATTAACTTGTAGAGTTATGTAGACTTTATGATCCTCTTTTAGTTTTTGTTTTACTTTACAGTAATAAGGCTGATTTGCACATTTTAGTGTCTCTATTGAAGTGTAACATTTTTGTTTTGTGTGTGTGTGTGTGTGTGTGTGTGTGTGCTTCTTTGGGTAACTTGTAACATTTCTCTTTGCCAGAATCATCGCAGCCTTGTCCCTGGAAGAACGTGGGCTGTTTCGAGAACGCATCCGTGTGCTGGACAAGCGAATTCACCCAGGTCTCACCAAACTCACCTGGGCCTCCAAGAATGTCTCAGACTATTTTGTCTCAGAGTGTCGCCTGCATGCCAGTAAAATCCAGGCCAACGTCGATGACTACAAGGGTGCCAATATGAACATCCGGGAACTGTGTGTCAAAATCTCTGAGATGTTGTTGGTCAGGATCGACAGCAAGGTTGTCTATGAGGATCTCAAGTTTGACGAAGACCAGGTGTGAATTTTTATGAGGTTGGGTTTGAGAGGGGGTTTGTTGGATGAAGGATGTGGGGGAATGAAGGGGTGCTGGTTTGATGAAGATGATTTATGAATTTTATGAGATTAGGAATGAGCTATATGTTTGAGAAGGGATGCATGTGTGTATAATGTATGCATGTGCACATGTGGGTGTAGGAGTATGCGTGTGAATTTGTTTGATAAACTTTGATTAGTTTTAACTGACTTGTTTTATATGTAGGACTTTTTATTTATTTTTATTCTTTTCTATTATCGTGTAATTTTAACATTATATACAAGTGTGTATGTGCGGAGGGGTGAGGGGTGGGGCATGCGTGCAGGTGCATGAGTAAGTGAGTGTGTGTGTATGTGTGTGTGTGTGTGTGCGCACGCGCATGTGTGCGCGCGCGTTTCTTGCTGTTATTGAACTCTTACACGGCTCTGTCTTAAAAGTAGGATTTTATATTATGAAAAGGAATGTTACTTATAAATGTATGTGTGTGTGTGTGTGTGTGTGTGTGTGTGGTGTGTGTGTGTGTGTGTGTGTGTGTGTGTGGGGTGTTGAACTTTTATTTTGCCTATCTTAGTCTTAGACATAGGATTATATTTTACATTGGAACATTACTCATACTTATGGCGTGTGTGTGTGTGTGTGCATGCGTGCGTGCGTGCGTGCGTGCATGCATGCACGCTTGTGCAGGTGTGTGCAGGTGCGTGTGCATGCAGGTGTGTGTATGTGTGTTTGGGTGTTGTTTTGTTAGTGCAAATGGGTTGCTAGTTGATGTATGTCAGTGTTGTTGTTTGCTTAAGTTTGTATGCTTACCGCTTTCAAGACACTTTCCTTGTTGTTAAACTTGGTGAATAAAGAATCTGAATCTGAATGGGGGTGGGGGTGGGGTGCAGGCGGAGAGGGGTGGGGGGCGGGGAGCCTATCTGTAACAAGTGGATACCTTCAACAGCACATCATTGTTAGTAATTAGGGAAGGGTGAGAAGCTCTGGATGTACTACACGTACATAATTTAGGAGTAAAATACAAGAAGACAATACCATACATGATGAGAAGCAAACATTCAAGCAAACCCCAAGTTCACTGAGTTGCAGATTAGGAGCGATTTCATCAGGGTTTTGTTTTTTCCCGCCCGTTTCATTTACCCGACACAAGGAGAATGCACTTTGCAAGAGTTATTTATCATTATCATTATTACATTGATTAAATACCTGTGATAAAAGTCAGTAGTACGTGATACAAGTCAGTAGTATATTTGCGTAGTATGACCAGATATTCTACATTCCAGTGCTGTTTCAAGCTGAAACAGAACGAGGCCCAGAGCGCTCGTGCAGAATCAGCACACAAGGGAGTTAATGAGTGCTCGAAAGACGTCACGCAGAGACAACAACAAAGACTGGAGTCGCCTACAGTAACTCCAATCCCCGTCGTTACGTTTGTGTCACATCTTTTGAGCGCTAGTTAACTCCCATGTGCACCGTGTTTCAAGGCTTTTTCACCGCTAACTTTGTGACTGACAGGCCCGTCACCGGGAGAACATCCAGAAGCGGCTGAAGCAGACGCACGAGGACATCATCGCCAGCATGCGGGGGACGTTCACGGTGTTCCAGAACGACGGGGCAGAGGTGCAGCAGCACTGGCATAGCTACACGCAGAAGATGGACCGCATGGTGGAGGAGGCCTTCCGGCTGAACGTCAAGTACTCCCTGCAGGAGCTCTCCAAGGCCATCAACGGCGACGGCAAGTCCGCACCCAACCCCCTCTTCAGGGTCAAGGTCATCCTGGAGGGTGACAAGGTACAGTCTGTTCTGGCCATCGGTTTGGACAAAAAATACACAGGACATGTTCTTCAGGGTCAAAGTTTGCACCCAACCCTGGAGGGTGCAATGCTAAAGTCTCTTTTTGCAGTCAGTTTGGTAAAAAATAAATAAATGACACAGACCTTGTTCTTTGGGGTCAAAATCTGCACCCAACCATCTTCAGGGTCAAGGTTGTCCTCGAGGGTGATGCAGTATAGTCTGTTTTTGTGATCAGTTCAGACAAAAGTTGTTCTGAATTTGTTCTTCAGGGTCAAGGTGTGCTGATTTCCTTTGAATAAATGTGTTTGTTAATGAGTAATGAATAAAGATATAAGTGAAACCTACAGCACTAATCAACAGAAAAGAGAATGGGATGTTGTAAGCTGCTTGGACCCACTTTCTGGGGGATAAAGAAATTGATTGATTGATAGGTCTGTTGATTAGTTAATTGGTTGACTGATTGATTGGTTGATTGGAGTGTTCACCGTTTTTCATTTTGTGTTGTGACAGGTGGAGTTTTCACCTACACTGAAACAGCTGGCAACCATAGTGGGAAACATTGGTTCGCATCTCACGCGATCCATCGCCGACATTCCCCGACTGCCAAACGTACTCACCAAGAAAAAGTCCACCAAAGATGTGAGTCAGTAAACATTTACAAACGCACTTCAACTTTCATCTGTGTCCTTATTTTTTGCAGGGTTTTATTAATGCAGCGAGACATATAAGACTTCCCACAAACGTCTATGGTTTTCATCAAAACTTACATGTTCCTGTCAAACAATTTTCCATTGAGCAGTGCCGGGCCGTACAATAATAAAAACATTTATGCAACACACAATCCTGTCCTGAGAGACTGCTGTAAGCATGTATACATGACAGTTTATGGTAGTTGTCTTTTTGGAGAAAAGAATCTTTAGTTAATGGAATTGGCAGAGAATTTTTACTGGCAAAAAGTACCCCGATCCACTGATGAGAGACCACACCGTTAAACATGGGACATCATTAAATTACAACAACAGCAAACATCAGACATCCGGGTCACAAGCCAACGTTTTTCCGTTCTTCACCGGTGAAAAGCAGACCAACATGGCTGCTCCCGGAGGAGCACAAATATGAGGCAAAGAAATCAAGTACTTTTTTTTGTAGACATATTGACAGAACAGTCACATGAAACATGTGGATAAAAATACTTTAACATTCTCTACCTTTTCAGGTCCAACTTGCATCTTTGGGTTGATTCTCCTTTAAGATCACTGTCTTCACCTCCATGTAAATACCCCCCCCCCCACCCCCCCCACCCCCCACCCCCCCACCAAGGGCCCTGCCTCTTTTAAGTTCCTTTGGTTTGATCGTTGGAGGTTGTAGTAAGCTGGTTTGGCCTAGCGGTAAGGTGTTAGGCTGGTTATATCGGAAGGACCTTGGTTCGATACCGCTTCGGCTCTCCTTCCTCTTCAAAAAGTTTGTGGTTTGCAGACACTGTCTTGTGATTTTTTCCATCACTTCCTACTGAAACATTACAATAGCTCTCATCACTGCCCATCTTAATGCAGGAATCATTCTGGTGGTGACAGTGTAGCGATAGGTGTATAATCTCCCTCTTCCCCCACCTCCATACCCCCTTCCCCCCCATTCTCCCCGTCCCTAACAAGCCTCATGGTTTCTGTGGAGGTTAAGCACCGAGTTTACTTTTGTTGGAGGTCTGGGAAGAGGGAGTTCCACACTGTTTTTGCCCGAGGAGTAAAGTTGGCTGGGTACCGATATGGACCTTGTTCAGCCGTGTCCGTGTCTGTCTGGCAGCCCATTCACGAGGTGATCCACCGCGACGAGGACACCAAGAAGATCCAGAACATCATCAACGCGGGCATGGCCAGCAACGGGCAGAACTTGCAGAACTACCTCTCCACCTGGGACAACTACCGCGAGATCTGGGAGATCCAGAAGGACGCTTTCATCCGCCGATACCAGAAGCTCAACCCCCAGGTCTCCTCCTTTGATGCTGACATTGGCAGGTCAGCGGATTCCCGGCTGTTGTGGGCCGTTTTATTCTGATATGTTGCTGACTCCCGTTGTGGGGCATTTTATTCTGATTTGTTGCTGACTGTCGTTGTGGGGCGTTTTATTCAGATTTTTTGCTGACTGCTGTTGCAGGCTGTTTTATTCTGATAGGTTGCTGACTGCTGTTGCAGGCTGTTTTATTCAGATTTGTTGCTGACTGCTGTTGCAGACTGTTTTATTCTGATATGTTGCTGACTGCTGTTGTGGCACGTTTTATTCTGATTTGTTGCTGACTGCTGTTGCAGGCTGTTTTATTCTGATTTGCTGCTTTTCATCATCTAAGGTTTGGGGGTAAAATATTGCCATCTGATTCATGTTGCTGAATGATGTTTAGCACGTGTTGACAGAAAATGAGTTTTGTAATATGTCTGTCTGGTCTTCCTGCTGTTGTTGTTTTTTTGGAAGGGGGGGGGGGCAGTGAGAACATGGATGTTGATGCTATATCAACTAAATCTATCAAACTTTGTTCACCAGAGCTCAGAAGCTGTGTGAAAATGGAGGTGGGCGTCCTGAGCTCCCCGTCCCTAATAGTCTGTACTGTCTTTGTGGATGTGAAGCAGCTTTGATTGAACTTTGTTCAGTGACAGCTTAACCTGTTTGCCCAAAGCTGTAGCTGTTCATACCAGTTTATGTGACCAAAACATATGGTCAGGGCATTCCTGTAAGACAAAACTGAAAGTTACATTTGGGCTCAGAACTTCTGTTGAGACTTGGACTTTCAGGTTGTGATGTGAGCAGGTCTTCAAGCTTTTGAGCAGGCAGTGCAGTTCTCACATAATTATCGTCCTTTTTTTTGCATGGCCAGGTACACCGAGGTAGCCAACAACGTGCAGACTCAGGAGACCATCCTCAACATCCAGTTTGTTCTGCTGGACTGCTCTCCCCTGAAGGCAGCCATCTTGGCTCACTGCCAGGAGTGGCAGAGCAAGTTCACAACGCTGTTGAGTGAGATTGCCATCACCTGCCTCAAAGACCTCAACACCTTCCTCAAGGAAAATGCTCAAAGGTCAGTGAGACGTTTCGCTGCATGCGTGTCCCGTAGTAAGCTGCTGAAGCGCAAAGATAGCTTTGCCCAGTGTCTGTCCGTCTCTGATTGGAGAAAATTACTTCAGGAGTTGGTAGCCACTTTGGGAAAATACACGCATTGCTGCTGTGTGTATTGAGTGAGTGTCGGAGGATGAATAGTAGAAACACGTGCAAGATACATTGGTGTGGTTTTCCCAGTTTTGTAGATACAGTACATGGCACCCCTGTTAAGACACCACTGTGAGCCAGTTTGGATCAGCAGTAGGGTGCTATGCTTGTAGTTGTAAGGAAAAGACCATGGTTCAGTTCCACTTTGGTTCTCCTTTCACCTCAAAAGCTGTGGTCTGTGAACATTTCTTTCTCCTTCACAACTTTCACGACTTATAACTTTCTCCTTCACAGTTAGTGAAGTGGCTCTCATTGGTGCCCATCTTAATGCTGAAATAATTCTGGTGGTGCCAGTGTGGTGTCAGACATTCTTCTCCCACCTCCAAGTTTAACCAACCAACCAACCTTGGTCAGACACCTCCCCACCCCCCACCGCCCCACCCCTCTATTAAGAGCATTTTTCAGAACCCTTCACTTGATTATTCCATGTCAATGAACACATGAGCAAGGACCACTTTTGCTATGCCTCTTGGAAGTCATGAGTGGAGGTGTATATGTGGAACCACTGGAAGGAACTATGGAAAGAACTGTGCATGAGAGAGTGGAATGGTATTGTATTGGATGGATGCATGTCACTGAATAAATTCCCCACAAGGATGTGCTTGGCAAAAACAACAACAACAATAACAAAGAACATTTTGTGAGCCATACCATTGTACCATTAAAAGAAGAAGAAGAGAAAAAAAGAAAAGAAAAGAAAAAACTACTTCTGCATGATCTTCAGAGGTCAGGAGCTGTGTGAAAGTCAAGGTGGACATCCTGGGATCCCCGTCCCTCATAAGCCTTACGGTTTCAGTGGGCGTAAAGCGACACTGAACTGAAGGGGTAGTTATGCAGAGCTGAGAGCCATGTGAAAGTCAAGGTGGCCATCCTGTGCTCCACATCCCTGATAGTCTGTGGATGTAAAGCAACACTGAACTTGCATGATTATGTGCTCGTAAAGGAGATGCCACTACAGCAAGCTTTACTCGTACCACAATGTGGCAATGCTTGAGTTTAAAAACAATTTTTTTAAATATATATTCAGAGCGAGAGTCACATTGTGGCAATGCATGAGTTTTTTTAATTATATTATTTTAATTTAATTTATTTTTCAGAGTGAGTCAGCCACCTCAGACACTGGATGAGCTGGGTGAAAGTTTGAACCTGTGGGACAAGCTGAATGCAGACAAACCAACCATCGAGGCCAAGTTTGAGCCGCTCAGCGAACAGTTTGCCATCTTGGAAAAATACGAGGTCCCCATTCCAGAAGAAGTGAGTGGTTCTTTCCAATTTTTTATGCATATTTTGACAGTTTCTTTCATTCAGTTTTTTTCTTTCCCCCTTTGGTAGCATTTGTTAATTGTAATTGCTTTGTAACAGGTGTTTTGAAATAATGTAAGATGCCTCAAATTTGGTATGTCAAGCATTAAATCATCTCTCTAAAAGATTGTAGCAGAGTTTACGAAAGAAAACATGTTACTTTGATCTCTTACAACTGTGGCCCGGCTGTCAGTGTATTTTACATTCGAACGCTTGGCAAACAATTCTTAAGTTTAATTATTAATGCTTAATCAGTTCTGAAATTAAGAGAGATACCCAAAATTTGGTTTATCCAGCATTAACTCATTCCTCAGAATGACTCGGGTGTCTGTTGTTGTGTTTGTGTTACGTATTGTGAGTGATAATTAACTCCCTTGCAAGTTGATTCTAAAAGAAAACCTGTGTGGCAGAGCTGACAAGAAGCATGCTTAGATGAAGTGCTGTGTGACTTGACCACTTGGCTGTTTCGCAGGTGATCGAGATGCACAACGACCTTGGCAATGAGTGGGTGCGCTTCCAGCAGTCACTGATTGACGCTGAAGTCATGCTGAAGAAACACAAGGTACGGCCAGATGAGTTCACCTCCCCAAGCATCCCCCCACCCTCCATCCTTGGAAACAGAACTTTTTGTCTCTGCAGCTGGAAATCTTTGTGTCTAAATTAACACTGAGTTTGCGTTGACAAAATCTGGCCAAAAAGCCCCAACAAAAATGTGCTAACTGCTGAATGCAGTCTGCTCCTGATTGTGGTGTTAGCATTTCAGACGGTCAGAAAACACAACCAGCAGAACTTTAGAGGCAGCCCAGTTTGTTATTCTTGTTGCTAAAATTTTGTGTTTTTATGAGCCCCTCGGGTGAAATTGCCCGTTGTGGGATGATGAAAGTGTTACTTAACTGATTTGAATTGCATGTTAAAAGTCTTGTCCTTGCATTAAAACAAAATTCTTTGAATAGATCGTTTGAAAACATTTTTCTTTTGGGGTGGTGGTGGTGGGGGAATGAGTGTATTAATCCCTTGTGGGAAACTGTGTCTTGGGGAAGGGGGGGGGGGGGGGGGTATAAATCCCTTGTTGGAACTTTTGGGGGAAGGGGGGGGGGGGTGTATAAATCCTTGTGGGAAACTTGTGTCTTGGGGGAAGGGGGGGGGGGGGTATAAATCCATGGGAAACTCTGTGTCTTGGGGGAAGGGGGGGGGGGGTAGTGTAACAAATCCTTGTGGGAACTCTGTCTTTGGGGAATGGGGGGGGGGGGAGTGTAGTAATCACCTTATGGGAACTATACCT
>JABMCL010000214.1:342500-412500 GCA_018857735.1 Alviniconcha marisindica | reverse complement strand
CTCTATACCCGCAAAATGTCCCCCCCCCCCCCCCCCCCCATCCAACCCCCGCCCACCTTTTTGTTGTTGCTGTTCTTTGACACCCTTATATTGCGGCAGTAGATAGAGTTAAAAATGGTTTCCCGTTGAGAATAACAATTATTTGAAAATAGGCAGGAAGGAGATGGAGACAGTCATCTTCCGTCACCATGACTGAAATCCTTGAAGTCGTTAGTACAGCTGTCAGAATAGTGAGTAAGACTGCGATCATGTTTGATGAGGCGTTGAGGTGCGGAGAAATGGTGGCATGTGCAACCTTCTCACTCAGCACTGGCTGGACTAAGAACACGAAGATTTTTCAGCTGAAGACTTCCGAAAAGACAACTGATTGACGGTTGTGATTTGTGGAGCAGGGCAGTTTTGTTCTGGGTCTGGGTAGAATCCAGTTGTTGAGAAAATGTCCTCCAATTGTTGAGAAATGCCTTCAGATATGACTGTGATGATGTCAGTTTTTCCCAGCTTATACCTAGTTTAGATATGTCCGCATGCATGTGTGTTAGTGTGTGTCTGTGTGCATGCGTGGGTGCATGTTTTCTCTGTCGTTTACTCCTAACACTTCCAATTGTCTCCAGCCTGCCTCAAGTAAATGTGTGTGTGTGTGTGTGTGTGTGTGTTGTGTGCGTGTGTGTGTGCGTGTGTGTGTGTGTGTGTGCATGCATACATGCATGTATGTGTGTGTTGAGGGGGGGGGGGGAGGGGGGAGATGTTTGATGACAAATTTTGTGCTTGTTAATATTTTGTTTTGATGTTGGGTGTGTTTAACTTCAGCATGAAATGTGTGCGCCTAAGGCTCATTTGAGAGAGGGCGTTCTAAGACCCACTGTTATAAATAATAATAATAATAATGAATACTTAGAGCGCCTAACCCACACAGGCCCTAAGCGCTTACACGTTCTTTACAAATGCATATTGTCAAAAATTCAACGCATACAACACGAACGCACGTTATTATTATTATTATTACAACTTGCTTTGCTTATGTTGCAGGGCCTGGAGGCTATCACACAGACCTGGGAAATCACGGAGTTTGACAT
Organism: Alviniconcha marisindica; assembly: GCA_018857735.1. NCBI lineage: Eukaryota > Metazoa > Mollusca > Gastropoda > Provannidae > Alviniconcha > Alviniconcha marisindica. Next base: position 411,427 of record JABMCL010000214.1, on the reverse strand, counting down.
CACCCCCTACAAAGACAAGGGACACTACAAACTCAGGTCAGCAACTGCCGGAGGTTTTCCCTCTATCGTTTCTTTGTTTGTTTCCCTTGTTTCATGCATTTGGTTTTTGTTGTTGTTGTTTTTTGTTGTTATTGGTGTTGCAGTGTGAGCATTTCTGTATCTGAAATAGAGCGAAGCACAGAGCACCTGTGCAGAATCAACAAACAAGGGAGTTAATTAGCATTTGAGAGACATCACACTGACACGTGGTGGAGTTTATGTACCGTGCGTTTACTCGCATGCCAGGTGAGCATTGACGTAGGCGACTTAGGTCTTTGTTTGCTGTTGCCTTGGTATTGCTGTGAAGACATGCTGTGGACGTGTATGTGCCGCAGGAGTACAGAGGATGTGTTCGCGGCCCTTGAGGACAACCAGGTCCAGCTGTCCACAATGAAGGCGTCACGCTTCGTCAAGGCCTTCGAGCACGAAGTGGACCAGTGGGAGAGAACTCTGTCCCACATCCTGGAGGTCACGGAAATGCTGCTCACAGTTCAGAGACAGTGGATGTACCTGGAGGCAAGTTGGATTTTTGTTGATAATAGTAGATAACTTTTATATATAGCACTATTCTCTGATCGACACAAACTCACTGTGCTTTCAAACACATGCACGGTTCAAAAGAAGCCTAATTATTAGGACAAAACACAGCATGTGAATTGTCAGGGTAATTCCCTTTATCAAGCGATTAAATGACACTTAAGCAACAGTTAAACAGTGAAAAATGAGATGCAGACCTAGGACTTACATCTGCTTTTGGTTGAACTATGTTTTCTTGTGTGGTCCAGTGCTTGGTAAAATGTTCACTACGTTTCGTAACATTCTCTCACCCAGATATAACTGGACTTATTTGTCACATCCTCTGACATTTTCAGTGTTGGCTGTTGCATTGGCAATAAAAAGGAGAAGAAGAAAAAGAAAAAAGCAGCAACATTTTAGCTTTGAAGATGCCATAAATGTTTAACTTTTTTTTTTCTTTTTTAATATTTTGTGTGTGTGTGTGTGTGTGTGTGTGTGTTGTGTGTGTGTGTGTGTGTGTGTGTGTGTATGTGCATTTTATCAATTATCAAAAAAAGAAAAAAGAAAGAAAAAAGCAGCAAAGTTTGTTTTTGTTTTGCTGTAGTCAGTGTTTACTTTGTGACATGAACTCTGGCTGTTTCCATCTTAGAGTCAGTTTGTTTATCACTGCTTCTCTTTGCGGAACGTCTTTTGGGGAACTTTGTAACATGTGCTCCAGCTGTTTCATTCTGGCCGAGGGTCATTTTTTCATCACCGCTGCTTTTTGCAGAACATCTTTCTGGGGGAAGACATCCGGAAGCAGCTTCCGCGTGAGTCTGCAGAGTTTGACGGTGTGAACAAGAGCTGGAAGGAGATCATGACCAGACTGAACAGCGTGAAGAATGCACTGCGGGGTACCCACCACCCAGGTCAGAATTACAGGGTTCGCACTTTAGCTAGAGGCAGAAACTCTTTGTCTTTCTCAAGAATGTATTTGTCAAATGGATTGAAATGGATGCAGTTGGCAAGGTTTGAATGGAAAAAAACATAATTCAAGACTCTGCTGCATATAAGGTGTACATGTACACATGTATATGCACATGCACACACACATATACATACACCAACACACACACACACACACCTGCACTCACACACACACACACACACACACACACTCACACATACACACACTCATGCATATATGCATGCACGTACACACTCAATCACACACATGCAGACCTACACACACACACTCACACACACACACACACACACACACACGTAAATGCACCAACACATACATGCACATGCCTACATACATATATGCACACACACACAAACACACACATGCACACACACATGCACGCACGCATGCACACATGCACAAATAAAGCACCTATGAAACAAAATCCCAAAGCTGGCTGCATAAAGAATGACTGAGCCCAGCAAGCATCAGTAGTCAAGCAGGAAACTTGTAAGCCAGCACAGTTTAAAGGGAGAGCACACAACTGCACAGCGGTCACGGAGAGTAAGACAAACTGCATGTTGCCTCCGTCACGCAGGTCAGCTGGAGCAGCTGAACGAGATGAACACCAAGCTGGAGGAGATCCAGAAGTCTCTGGACATGTACCTGGAGACCAAGCGGCAGATCTTCCCGCGGTTCTACTTCCTGTCCAACGACGACCTCCTGGAAATCCTGGGCCAGTCCAAGAACCCGGAGGCCGTGCAGCCCCACTTGAAGAAGTGCTTCGACAACATCAAGTGGCTCAAGATGAGCAAGGTCAGTGGTGTGGAGCTAGTATTTTGCCCTCTCTTTTGATTTCTGTTAAAGGGAACCATAGCCCCTGTTGAAGATGCAAATTAGCCTGAAAATGAAAACAGTGCAAATGTGTATATGTGTATAAGCTGGGTGGTCTTGTGACCTGTGGGTGTGTTTCTAAGCTGGGGTGGTCTTGTGATGTGTGGTGTATTTCTGTTTTGCGACATGTGGTGTATTTCTGTCTTGTGATGTGTGGTGTATTTCTGTCTTGTGGCATGTGGTGTGTTTCTGTCTTGTGACGTGGTGTATTTCTAAGTTCAGGTGGTCTTGTGACGTGTGGTGTATTTCTGTCTTGTGACATGTGGTGTATTTCTGTGTGGTGATGTGTGGGTGTATTTCTGTGTGGTGACGTGTGGGTGTATTTCTGTGTGGTGACGTGTGGGTGTATTTCTGTGTGGTGATGTGTGGGTGTATTTCTGTGTGGTGACCTGTGGGTGTATTTCTGTGTGGTGACCTGTGGGTGTATTTCTGTGTGGTTACGTGTGGGTGTATTTCTGTGTGGTGATGTGTGGGTGTATTTCTGTGTGGTGACGTGTGGGTGTATTTCTGTGTGGTGACGTGTGGGTGTATTTCTGTGTGGTGACCTGTGGGTGTATTTCTGTGTGGTGATGTGTGGGTGTATTTCTGTGTGGTGATGTGTGGGTGTATTTCTGTGTGGTGATGTGTGGGTGTATTTCTGTGTGGTGACATGTGGTGTATTTCTGTGTGGTGACCTGTGGGTGTATTTCTGTGTGGTGACATGTGGGTGTATTTCTGTGTGGTGATGTGTGGGTGTATTTCTGTGTGGTGACGTGTGGGTGTATTTCTGTGTGGTGACGTGTGGATGTATTTCTGCGTGGTGACGTGTGGGTGTATTTCTGTGTGGGGACGTGTGGGTGTATTTCTGCGTGATGACGTGTGGGTGTATTTCAGTGTGGTGACGTGTGGGTGTATTTCTGTGTGGTGACCTGTGGGTGTATTTCTGTGTGGTGACCTGTGGGTGTATTTCTGTGTGGTTGTTTTAGGCTGGCCTGACGCAGAAGTGGGAGGCGGCGGGCATGTCGTCGATGGAGGGCGAATATGTCGAGTTTGGTCACGCTGTCTATCTTGAGGGACCAGTGGAGGTGAGTTTTCCTGCTTGGTTATATTAAACAGACTTAACCGGGGAATTGTCAGCTTTTCTCAACAAATAGACAGACAGACATACAGATAACACAGACAGAGACAGACACACAGACAGGAACATATGCAGACAGACACTGAAGTGCACAACCAGGTTGCTACTCCTATTAAATTGCAAAAGTCTTGTTTACATTTAAGTCCAAGAACTAACTAACCCTATCCTCTCTCCCTCTTTCTCGTCTTCTTCTGCATCTCTCTCTCTCTCTTCTCTCTTCTCTCGCTCTCTCTTTCTCTCTCATGCCTATATGGATATAAATAATGCCTGTAATTTGATATCTACTCATCAGTAGCTTATTAGCAAGGACCAGTTGTTAGACAGGTTTTTGACTGAACCTAAACTACAATCCTTGTAAAATAAAGTTTTCGAGTTCAAGTTCGAGTTCTCTCTCTCTCCATTTCCCCTTCCCCAACTCTCTCTCTCCCTCTTTTATTTTCTCTGCCTATTTGAGAGATTGTTTTGGAAAATGTTTTTGTGTATTTCTTCGTGTTCTAGGCATGGTTGTGCGATGTGGAGAAGACGATGCGGTGGACACTGAAGGAAGTGCTGAAGAACTGCCGCCTGGCCCTTAAGAAGAGTTTGACCAAGCGCGACAAGTGGATCAAGGAGTGGCCCGGACAGGTCAGCCTTTCTGCTTCTTCTTCCGTTTTATTTAGAGTCTTTTTACATAATTGTGTGATATTAGCCTGATCTTACAATTATCAGTATAACAGCAAATACCATCAAGTTACCATAAAAATAAATTTAAAAAAAGGCAACAAAAAAGAAAAAAAGATACACTTGTTTGCAGATGCAAAAACAAACTTAAATTTGTATATATGTATTCATACACATAGTTAATTTCACCTGATCTATATCTCTTACACACAGGATTTCATATACACATAGCTATGGTTGTGTGGTGTACACAGAATGCACCGAGACTGCAGCAGTTTCACATGGCACCAGCCATGTAACAACCAAACAGCACTGGAAGTACACCATTTCAGTGGATATTCAAAAACGCGCTATTAAAAGGTAGTCTCTCATTCAGAATCACACGCAAGCACAGTGAGTCTGCTTGAAGGTGGAGTATTCTCCGTGCTGTATAAGAGTGATCAACAACAACAACAAGAACAACAACATTCACACCCTGTGTCTCCGACATTTCCCCCAGTGTGGACTTTGTGTTCCAGATGTGCATCACAGCCAGTCAGATCCAGTGGACGCAGGACGTGACCAAAGCCCTCACCTCCACCAAGGAGCGCGGGGACAAGCGGCCGCTGAAGAGTCTCAAGAAGAAGCAGGTGGCCATGCTGAACAAGTTCTCCGAGGCCATCCGAGGGAACCTGACCAAGATCCAGCGTGCCAAGGTCGTGGCCTTGGTGACCATCGAGGTGCACGCCCGTGACATCATCGAGAAGCTGATCAAGACGGGCTGCAACGACATCAACGCGTTTGACTGGCTGAGCCAGCTTCGAGTCTACTGGGACAAGGTGGGTGGAAGGAGGGCTGTGAATGGAAATGATCCAGAGTGGAAAGTCCTGAAAATGTTCTTTCAGAGCACAAACGGTTCCAGTGATGTTTCAAACACAGGACTGCTCAGTCGGACCGAAGAGCCAGGCGCAACGTTGTCACGGGTTCAAGTCCCTCATGTTGCAAGGGACTTTTGTCCCAGAGTCAACTTTCAGCGCAGACTCTCTGATGGTGTCTGCTCAGCCCACAGTGTGCAGTCACATGCATCAACATCTGCATCTCTGACATCAGCATGTGCATGCACACTAAAAATTCCACACTGGTAGCCATACCATTGTTTGGGCACGTAAAAATACTGCATGTACTGGTAGGAATGGATAACATTTTATTAAAAAAAAGATGAAGAAGAAGAAGGAGAAAGTGGGTTTGGGTCCAGAATGAGCCTGATGAAAAAGTCTTTTACTTTCTATTTCAGCCGCTTTTTATGCATGGCGTGTTCATAAAGCATTTCTGGTTGTTCAGGGGCAGACTGCTGAGTTGTTGTGGTGAAGATATTCTGCGTGATACAAACAATAATTGATGCTGAGAAGCCGAGTCTGTAACTGTTATTGACTACCATATTCATTTTGAAGATTGCTGATGAGCTGTCTTTGATTTGATCACATTTTACCACGTCGTCACAGCGGGTAGTGGCTTGGCCAAGCACTGATGAGCTGTCTTTGATTTGATCACATTTTACCACGTCGTCACAGCGGGTAGTGGCTTGGCCAAGCGCTGATGAGCTGTCTTTGATTTGATCACATTTTACCACGTCGTCACAGCGGGTAGTGGCTTGGCCAAGCGCTGATGAGCTGTCTTTGATTTGATCACATTTTACCACGTCGTCACAGCGGGTAGTGGCTTGGCCAAGCGCTGATGAGCTGTCTTTGATTTGATCACATTTTACCACGTCGTCACAGCGGGTAGTGGCTTGGCCAAGCGCTGACTGGGGGGTATACACCTTGGTTTTGCCAGGAGTACGACGACTGCGTGGTGAAGCAGACCAACACCCAGTTCCAGTACGGCTACGAGTACCTGGGCAACTCAGGGCGCCTGGTCATCACCCCTCTCACCGACCGCTGCTACATGACCCTCACCACCGCCCTCCACCTTCACCGTGGCGGCAGCCCCAAGGGACCCGCCGGAACCGGGAAGACGGAGACCACCAAAGACCTGGGCAAGGGGTTGGGCATGTACGTCATCGTCGTCAACTGCTCCGAGGGCCTGGACTACAAGTCCATGGGACGCATGTTCTCCGGTCTGGCTCAGGTGAGGGAACTCAGGTCCTAAATCCAGCAGGTGTTTTAAGGGGTTCCAGCCATACTGAATATTTTTGTTTGATGCTGTGAGTGGGTTCCTGTATCTTTTATTTTTGGATTTGTAAAGGCTTGATGTTCTATTTTCTGGTGCTTTGTATTGTGAATTTTCAGGCCCGAAAGTTGTCTTGGCAGTTATCTTCAGTGTGCTGAAAAATCTGTTGACTTGGGGTTGACAGAAAATACTGCAATGAATACAGATGGCTTTCCTTGCCATTTATCAAGACTTAAGATACCATAGATACGCTCCTGACTTGACCCCAATCATTTCATAATTTTACCTTTAAAAAAATTATGTGGACATCTGAACAGCTAAGGAAAGACTGCGTGTTTGCCAGCTTCGATGGCTATATCCCTGTTAAAGTCAACTTTTCATGGTTTTTATTTTTTATTTTCACCAACACCAGACGGGAGCGTGGGGCTGCTTTGACGAGTTCAACCGCATCAACATCGAGGTGTTGTCGGTGGTGGCCCAGCAGATCCTGTCCATTCTCAGCGCCCTGGCAGCCAACTCAGAGCGCTTTGTGTTTGAAGGACGCGAGATTGACCTTGTCTGGTCCTGCGGCATCTTCATCACAATGAACCCAGGTATGAACTGGCCACTGCAGGTCTGCTGTGTGTGGAAACTGGTTGTGGCTGTCCGGTTTTTTGTACTCTTGATTCAGAATCTGCAGTGGCAAGGGTTGTGATGCCTTGGGCCGAAGAGATTCAGGGCTCAGATCTACATCCAGGCAGAAACTCTTTCTACCTTCATCTGGTCAGAGAGTGGGGCATCAGAGTGATATGTGTGTATGTGGTGTGTGTGTGTGTGTGTGTGTGTGTGTGTGTGTGTGGTGTGTGTGCACTGTGTGCATGCATGTATGTGTTTGGGTGTGGGTGTCTGTGTTAATGAATCTGACAAGTCTGTGTTAATGAATCTGACAAAACTCTGCCATGAGTACAGTATTCCCAGGCAACTTGAAGTCTGTGTTGATCACTGAAACCTGTGTTGTTGTGCAAACTGTGTCCTTCATTGTCACCTTTGTGGTGTGCAAACTGTGTCCTTCACCATGACCTTTGTGTTGTTGTGCAAACTGCGTCCTTCATCATGACCTTTGTGTTGTTGTGCAAACTGTGTACTTCACTGTGACCTTTGTGTTGTTGTGCAAACTGTGTCCTTCACCATGACCTTTGTGTTGTTGTACAAACTGTGTCCTTCACCATGATCTTTGCGTTGTTGTGCAAGCTGTGTCCACCATGACCTTTGTGTTGTTGTGCAAACTGCGTCCTTCATCATGACCTTTGTGTTGTTGTGCAAACTGTGTACTTCACTGTGACCTTTGTGTTGTTGTGCAAACTGTGTCCTTCACCATGACCTTTGTGTTGTTGTACAAACTGTGTCCTTCACCATGATCTCTGCGTTGTTGTGCAAGCTGTGTCCACCATGACCTTTGTGTTGTTGTGCAAACTGTGTCCTTCACTGTGACCTTTGGGTTGTTGTGCAAACTGTGTCCTTCACCATGACCTTTGTGTTGTGCAAACGGTGTCCTTCACCATGTCCTTTGTGTTGTTGTGCAGACTGTGTCCTTTACCATGACCTTTGCGTTGTGCAGACTGTGTCCTTCACCATGACCTTTGCGTTGTGCAGACTGTGTCCTTCAGCATGACCTTTGTGTTGTGCAAACTCTTTCACCGTGACCTTTGTGTTGTGCAAACTGTGTTTTTCACCATGACCTTGGTGTTGCTGCTGTGCAGGCTACGCTGGCCGCACAGAGCTGCCAGACAACTTGAAGTCCATGTTCCGTCCCATCGCCATGGTGGTGCCTGACTCCAACCTCATTGCCGAGATCATCCTCTTTGCTGAAGGCTTTGGGAACACCAAGGTATGGCGATCGTCACCGCCTGTGGCCCGACAGGGCTTTGTGGAAACTTGAGACTATCGAATGATGTCTTCTTGCTGCATTTTGTACCAGGAACAGATAATGGATGGAACGTACTGCCACACTATAGGCTGCTTTCAAAGGCAAAGGGGGTGGAGAAGGGTGGGGGGGGGAGGGGAGAGAAGAGAGAGAAAGGAAGAAAGAGAGAGAGAGAGAGAGCTTGGAAATGTTTGATCAGTTTTGTATAACTGTTGTAAACATGTACCGCTATCACTAACTCATTCAGGCCTGGGTATATATATATATTATACTTTTCAAGAGGAGATGACAGCCTTGCTTCTGTATTTCTTAGCAGATTGCTTACTGAGATTTTTGTGCAGTGATAACGCTTTCATTTAAAAGGGATGGGTTTGTGGGTGGCTTTGCTCAACATTGCTGTGCTGTGAAAGGTATGGTTATAAATATTCCAACGGGACTGAGAGAGTAAATAAGCATGTTGACACTTCCTGGCGTGTCTCTTGTAAAAGCTGTCGGTAGTACTCCGTAGTCTGTTAATTTTATTGTCTTAAAACTTGAATTTGTTGTTAATCTTTCTTTCCTTTGAATCATGGGTCTTTCTTATCTCTCGCAGTCATCATCAAAGGCAAGAACTGACAGCTGACTGTGCTGCATCACCTTTTGTTTTTTCATGTGTGTGTGTGTATGTGTGTGTGTGCATGTGTGTGTGTGTGTTTTACTCTCTTTGGTTGTTTGTGTTATTGGTTAAAGCAGCTGTGTGTGACATCATTCAGTTTTCTGTTTCTCAGCTGCCACCAACTGTACACCAAAACCAATCTTCCATTTTTCTGGCAGATTTGACTCTTTGTGGTTATTTGCATTGTTGGTATAAGCAGCTCCATGTGACATCATTCAGTTTTCTGTTTCTCAACTGCCGTCAATTATACTGTACACCAAAATCAGTCCTCCATTTTTTGGGCAAAGATTTTTTGGTGTGTATTACCACCTCTGACAATGGATGCTTTTAAAAAGTTTTTTTAAATCTGTTCTTGAAGACTCTGACTCTTGTGACTAGGTTATGTGTTGCTGAAGGCAGATTCTGACTCTGTGACTAGGTTACGTGTTGCTGAAGGCAGATTCTGACTGTGACTAGGTTGCTTGTTGCTGAAGGCAGATTCTGACTCTGTGACTAGGTTGCTTGTTGCTGAAGGCAGATTCCAAGACTGGTGGCTAGGTTATGTGTTGCTAAAGGCAGACTCAAACTCTTGTGGCTAGGTTATGTGTTGCTGAAGGCAGACTCCAACTCTTGTGGCTAGGTTATGTGTTGCTGAAGGCAGACTCCAACTCTTGTGGCTAGGTTATGTGTTGCTGAAGGCAGACTCCAACTCTTGTGGCTAGGTTATGTGTTGCTGAAGGCAGACTCCAACTCTTGTGGCTAGGTTATGTGTTGCTGAAGGCAGACTCCAACTCTTGTGGCTAGGTTATGTGTTGCCTAAAGGCAGACTCCAACTCAGGTGATTGTAGGGTACATGTTGCTGAAGGCATATCAAATGTGTCCTTGGTAATTGACTGGTGAGTCTGTTGTTTTGGTGGCCCAAGGCAAAAGACTTGCTGAGTTTTGTGGATTATTCTGGAGCAGGGATGCAGCTCAGCTGGTTCAGCAAGGGGCCTGGCATGGTGCTGATGGTGCATGGTGCCGATGGTGCCTGGTGCCGATGGTGCATGGTGCCGATGGTGCATGGTGCCGATGGTGCATGGTGCTGATGGTGCATAGTCCTGATGCAGGTCTGACTTCCCCGTGTAGCAAGGGATTTTTCTCCCACAGTTGTCTTTCAGCGCAGACTCTCTGATGGTGTTTGTGCACACCCCATGTGCGATTGCATGCATCAACACCTGCGGGCATGTTCAACTCCCAAGCACTGGCGTCCATACTGTTGCTTGGACTCGAGGAAAAATAACACGCTTAAGGTCAACCCTTGGGGAATTGAAAATGGAAGGAAGGTTGATCAAATTCAAAGGGAAGTGCAGAAGGAAGGAAGGTTGATCAAAGGAGAGTGCAGGAGTAAGGAAGTTGATCAAAAGGGAGTGCAGGAGTAAGGAAGGTTGATCAAAAGGGAGTGCAGGAGTAAGGCAGGTTGATCAAATGGGAGTGCTGGAGTAAGGAAGGTTGATCAAAGAGGAGTGCAGGAGGAAGGAAGGTTGATCAAAGAGGAGTGCAGGAGGAAGGAAGGTTGATCAAAAGGGAGTGCAGGAGTAAGGAAGGTTGATCAAAAGGGAGTGCAGGAGTAAGGAAGGTTGATCAAAGGGAGTGCGGAGTAAGGAAGGTTGATCAAAGAGGAGTGCAGGAGTAAGGAAGGTTGATCAAAGAGGAGTGCAGGAGTAAGGAAGGTTGATCAAAAGGGAGTGCAGGAGTAAGGAAGGTTGATCAAAAGGAGTGCAGGAGAAGGAAGGTTGATCAAAGAGGAGTGCAGGAGGAAGGAAGGTTGATCAAAGAGGAGTGCTGGAGGAAGGAAGGTTGATCAAAGAGGAGTGCTGGAGGAAGGAAGGTTGATCAAAGAGGTAGATGCTGGAGGAAGGAAGGTTGATCAAAGAGGAGTGCAGGAGTAAGGAAGGTTGATCAAAGAGGAGTGCTGGAGGAAGGAAGGTTGATCAAAGAGGAGTGCTGGAGGAAGGAAGGTTGATCAAAGAGGAGTGCTGGAGGAAGGAAGGTTGATCAAAGAGGAGTGCTGGAGGAAGGAAGGTTGATCAAAGGGGAGTGCAGAAGGGAGGAAGGAAGGAAAGAAAATTGATCACACGGCCTTGAAATGTACCTTTCCTCTGCTTTGATGTTTCTCCTCAATAAGCTACCTCTCCTCCCCCCTCCCCCCCCCCCCCACCCCCCCCCACCCCACCAAACCACCACTCCTCATTCACTGTTTGTATCTACATCCTCTGCCATCAGCATGCTGATCACTCTTCACAAAGTCTGAGTGCTGAAAGCATTCTGTCACATTCTCTCTGCATGAAGTGTAGTCTTAATCCTATTGTTAGCTGGGGGAAGGAAATGAAAACATTACAAGATTTCTTGTTCAATTTATGAGATTATTTTTGTAAAATTAAATTTGTTTTAAAGTTCTATCCAAATTTTGAGTCTTGTCCACCAAATATTGATCCTGTAAGCGGAGAATGTAATGCCTGCTTCTGCGCTTTCTTTGAATTGTAAAGATTGTGTGACGTATTATAGGCATCCAGTGTTCCCACTCTTTCTCCATCTGAAGGATGCAGTGTTGCGTGACAGTATCACAGCTAGGACTGCGTGTGTGTGTAGTGAAGCGCAGACATACATGCCTGATTGTTGACGCTCAACAGTTTCTGTTGGTGGAGTGACACGGTGAACCTGCCATACCTTGCTTCTTGTTTGATGCTTCCCCCCCTCCCCCCCCTCAAAATATGAATGGAATTTTTGCCCTGTTGTCTGCTGCATGTGATGGAGATGTGGTTGTGACTGTGGTTCTCGGTTGATTTATGGGATGTATCACCAGAAGTTGTGACGCTTTTAAAAGCCATGATTTTCTTTTGGTCGTCGTCATATCTAACTACTGCGTGTATAATTAGATGCTACGGGAAACGACAGACCATGATGTCATCATTGATCATGTGATGTAGGTTTCAAACTTTATTCCTCCACCTAATACTAGGCCGGTGATCATGTGATGTAGGTTTCAAACTTCTTCTTCCTCTACCTAATACTGGGCCGGTGATCATGTGATGTAGGTTTCAAACTTCTTCTTCCTCTACCTAATACTGGGCCGGGCTCACGTAGTGGAGCGTTGGTGTCCCAGTGAAACCTTTGCACACATCACAGAAGCTTTAGTCCTTTCTGTTCAAATGTCCGTATGGCTTTCTTTAAAACTGGCTCTGTTCACAAATGGTGATGTTACAGCTGTTGTTCTTTCGACCTAGCTCCAAAAGTGTACTAATAATGACATCATGGTCTTTGGTTACCCATAACAACTGATGTTACATCATATCGTCATATGACTGGGATCTTGAAGTGGATCACAGCCTTAAGTGTGATAGGGGTGTGACAGTAAACCTGTTATTCCTCATTATCATTAGTCATTGGCAGTAAACCTGTTATTCCTCATTATAACTGGTCATTGGCAGTAAGCCTGCTATTCCTCATTATCATTAGTCATTGACAGTAAACCTGCTATTCCTCATTATCACTGGCTCATTATCATTGGTCATTGGCAGTAAAAACTTGCTATTCCTCATTATCGTTGGTCATTTTATTCCTCATTATCATTGACAGTAGACTTGTTATTCCTCATTATCACTGGTCATTGTTTGGGATATCTTAACTGCTTTATGATAGCTTTGCTTAAGTTTTTTAATGTTTTTTAAAAACTGCAGTCATCCTTTCAGTTGATTTTGCAATTGTCTAAGAAATGACAAATGCACACCCCACCCACACACACACACACACGCACACACACACACACACACACACTTTTTATTAGTTATCTTGGTGGCTGTCTGCATCATATTTTGTTTGATTTTTGTCCGGTCTGAAGCGTAACCCAGACAAAGAGGAGTCATTTTCCAGGCAGAGTTGTGCATGTTTTCAGCAAGCTAGAGTAATATTGAAGAAGATGAATGTTTTAGTTTATTTTTTTTATCTAGACTGTAAGAGAACCCCAGAAAAGGGGGCTGATTTGTGTGTGCATAGTTTGGTTAATAGGAAATAAGTCTACTAACAAAGGAGAAATGGTTTTGAATGTATATTTTGGATGAAATGTACAGCTGGTAAGTATACCTTAAAAGTAAATAATTAGAGAACTAATGTATGTGGCTTAGGAACAGAAGAAAAACGACCCAAAAGCAAAGTGTACTCGTGAAGAAAGTGGCTGATCTTGTGTATAGTATTATACTGGATACCCCAGAAGAAGAGGGCTACTTGTGTGTGTGTGTGTGTGTGTGTGTGTGTGTGTGTGTGTGTGTGTGTGTGTGTGTGTGTGTGGTGTGTGTGTGTGAGTGTGTGTGTGTGTGAGTGTGTGTGTGTGTGGTGTGGTTGTGGTGTGTTGTGTGTGAGTGTGGTGTGTGTGTGTGTGTGTGTGTGTGTGTGTGTGTGTGGTGTGTGTGGTGTGTGTGTTGTGTGTGTGTGTGTGTGGTTGTGTGTGTGTGTGTGTGTGTGTGTGTGTGTGATGTGTTGTGTGTGGTGTGGTGTGTGTGTGGTGTGTGTGTGTGTGGTGTGTGTGTGTGTGTGTGTGTGTGTGTGTGTGTGTGTGTGTGTGTGAGTGTGTGTGTGTTTTGTTGTATGTGAGTTTTGTATGTGCAAAAGTGTATGTGTGTGAGAGAGTGTTTGTATGTGTGTGTGTGTGTGTACATGCAAGTGTGTGTGTGTGTGTGTGTGTGTGTGTGTGTGTGTGTGTGCACGTGCATGCATGCATGCATGCGTGCATGTGTGTGTGTTTGTGTGTATGTGTGTGTGTGTGCATGAGTGCATGCATGCATGTGTGTGTGTGTGTGGGGGGGGGGGGGTGAGTGTGTGTGTGTATGAGTGCATGCATGTATGTCAGGGGGGTGGGGGGGTGGTAGGGGGAGAGGGTGTGCATGTATATGTGCGTGTGTATAGATGTATGTGTGTATATATGAGTGCATGGGTGTATGTGTGGATGGGGGCTGAGGTGTGTGTGTGTGTGTGTGTGTATGTGTTTTGCAGTTGCTAATTTCCTGTGTGTGTGTCATGCAGCTGCTGGCCAAGAAGGTGTTCACGCTGTACTCGCTGGCCATGCAGCAGCTGTCCAAGCAGGACCACTACGACTTCGGTCTCCGCGCCCTCGTGTCTGTGCTCAGATACGCTGGGAAGAAAAAACGCAACAACCCGCAGATGTCAGGATGAGGAGGTGAGAGTCCTTGCAGTGCTGCTGTCATCTCTTTTTCTTCAGTGTTTATTAGGCTCATTTTTATTTTTTATGGGACAGAATTACTTGGAATCTTTGTGTATGCTTTAGCTCACATGCTTGTGCATGTGTGTGAATGTGTACACTTGTAGAAACACACGCTTGCATGCGTTCGTGCTGCGCTTGTGCATGTACGCTTGCATGCTTGTACACATGCATAAGCACGTGCTCATATAGAAATACACACACGTGCACATGCATGCATATGTGTGCATGCTTGTGCGCATGCATATACCCCAACAACGTACATGCATGTTTCTGAATGCACAAACGTGCCGTCACACAGACGCACACATGCGAGCATGCACTAATGCTTAAGACACCCCCGGCGCAGAGACTACATTTTCAAACCTTCTTCAGTTCAGTTCTGTCCCTTTTATGGATTGTATGGTAAAGCTTGTCACAGTATCACTTTTCTCCCCCTTTCTTTCCCCCGCCAGATTCTGCTGCTGTCGATGAAGGACATGAACGTGGCCAAGCTGACGTCCACTGACCTGCCCCTCTTCAACGCCATCATGTCGGATCTGTTTCCTGGTGTGGAGACGCCACTCATTGACTACTCCAAGGTATGCTTGTGTGTGTGTGTGTGCATGTGTGTGTGTGTGTGTGTGTGTGTGTGTGTTTGTGGTTTGGGTATGTGTATGTGGTGTGTGTGAGTGTGTGAGTTGCTTGCTCGTATGTGGTGTGGGTGGGTGTTTGTGGTTTGGGTGTGTGTATGTGGTGTGTGTGTGGTGTGGGTGGGTGTTTGTGGTGTGTGTGTGTGTGTGTGGTGTGTGTGGTGTGTGGGGTGTTGTGGTGTGTGTGTGTGTGTGTGTGTGTGTGTGTGGTGTGTGTGTGGTGTTGGTGTGTGGTGTGTGTGTGTGTGTGTGGTGTGTGTGTGTGTGTGTGTGTGTGTGTGTGTGTGTGTGTGTTGTGTGTGGTGTGGTGTGTGTATGTTTGTGTGTGTGTGTGACTGTGTGTGTGTGCGTGTGTGTATTTGTACTTGGTGCATTGGTGCATCTGTGAATGCATGGACTATCACAAGTGTACAGATGTGTACAAACATACAAACACGTGCATATGCACTAATACCTACACTGTTACTGTTTTCAAAACTAATCATCCCGAAAATGTCCTAGTCTTACCTTTTTATTTTTAACTAAACAGCTCAAGACAGCCATTGAAAGTGAACTGCGAGCCCATTCGCTGCAAGTGAACAACAACGCAGTTACCAAGGTGATTCAGCTGTACGAAACCAAGACATCTCGTCACGCTGTCATGATCGTGGGCCCAACGCAGGCGGCCAAGACCGTCACATGGCGTGTGCTGCAGGCATCCATGACACGACTCAACCGTGACGGGGACGTCAACTACCAGGCTGTCAAGGTGAGAGGCTTTTGATGTGGGATCTAGACGTGAACCAGGTTAAGAAAGAAAAAGAAAAAAGATTTTTTTTTGCGCAGTTCCCACTGACACCACACATTCCTGTAATACAATACAATAAAACTTGATTGCCAGGTGTCAGTACAATTGCACGAGGAATATTTTGTGGTGCCAAGTACACTCATCACACATTCACACCAGTCATAAAACATCATTGAATTATAACAACAGCAGACAAACATCTCGGTAAAAAGTCATTCATAAACAAATACATGAGAAATCCAACTGACATCAAGCTGTGCATATAAAAATTGCCTCTTCATGAGGTCCACCTGCGTGTGTTTCTCATGGCCCTTTTGTGCAGGAGTTCCCACTGACCCCATACACTCCTATGACCCTTGTTGTGCAGGAGTTCCCACTGACCTCTGACCCTTGTGCAGGAGTTCCCACTGACCCCATACACTCCTCTGACCCTTGTTGTGCGGGAGTTCCCACTGACCTCTGACCCTTGTTGTGCAGGAGTTCCCACTGACCTCTGACCCTTGATGTGCAGGGGTTCCCCACTGACCTCTGACCCTTGTTGTGTGCGGGAGTTCCCACTGACCTCTGACCCTTGTTGTGTGCGGGAGTTCCCACTGACCTCTGACCTTTGTTGCGCAGGAGTTCCCACTGACCTCTGACCTTGTTGTGTGCGGGAGTTCCCACTGACCTCTGACCTTTGTTGTGCAGGAGTTCCCACTGAACCCCAAGGCGCTGTCCCTGGGCGAGCTGTACGGGGAGTTTGACCTCAACACCAACGAGTGGACTGACGGCGTCCTGTCCTCTGTCATGAGGCAGACTTGTGCTGGTGAGTTCGTGAGGCTGCACAGTCAGTGCCCTGCTGTGGCAGTGCGGGTTGTGGTGTGTAGCTGTCGTATCTTGCTGCTGTGGCAGTGCGGGTTGTGGTGTGTAGCTGTAGTATCTTGCTGCTGTGGCAGTGCGGGTTGTGGTGTGTAGTTGTCGTATCTTGCCGATGTGGCAGTGCGGGTTGTGGTGTGTAGCTGTCGTATCTTGCTGCTGTGGCAGTGCGGGTTGTGGTGTGTAGTTGTCGTATCTTGCCGATGTGGCAGTGCGGGTTGTGGTGTGTAGCTGTGTATCTTGCTGCTGTGGCAGTGCGGGTTGTGGTGTGTAGCTGTGTATCTTGCTGCTGTGGCAGTGCGGTTGTGGTGTGAGCTGTCGTATCTTGCTGCTGTGGCAGTGCGGGTTGTGGTGTGTAGTTGTCGTATCTTGCTGCTGTGGCAGTGCGGGTTGTGGTGTGAAGCGGTATCTGGTGTGGCAGTGTGGGTTGTGGTGTGTAGCTGTCGTATCTTGCTGCTGTGGCAGTGCGGGTTGTGGTGTGTAGTTGTCGTATCTTGCTGCTGTGGCAGTGCGGGTTGTGGTGTGAAGCTGTGTATCTTGCTGCTGTGGCAGTGTGGGTTGTGGTGTGTAGCTGTCGTATCTTGCTGCTGTGGCAGTGTGGGTTGTGTGTGTAGCTGTCGTATCTGCTGTGTGGCAGTGCGGGTTGTGGTTGTAGTTGTCGTATCTTGCTGCTGTGGCAGTGCGGGTTGTGGTGTGCGGGTTGTGGTGTGTAGTTGTCGTATCTTGCTGCTGTGGCAGTGCGGGTTGTGGTGTGCGGGTTGTGGTGTGTAGTTGTCGTATCTTGCTGCTGTGGCAGTGCGGGTTGTGGTGTGTAGTTGTTGTATCTTGCTGCTGTGGCAGTGCGGGCTGTGGTGTGTAGCTGTCGCATCTTGCTGCTGTGGCAGTGCGGGTTGTGGTGTGTAGTTGTTGTATCTTGCTGCTGTGGCAGTGTGTAGTTGTCGTATCTTGCTGCTGTGGCAGTGCGGGTTGTGGTGTGGACTTGCGGAATAAGGGAGGTTGCCCTGTTCATAGTCACAAATGATTTAAGCAGGCTCCTGTGGTATTAATAGATACTGAAACGTGTTATTGTGCATTGATAGACAGATGGTTGGTTTTTAATGTAACAGTGAGTATATGAATTGTGAATGTGTGATTTGTATTGAGGTGACCTCACTCAGTTGACAGGATGTGAAACCTAAGAACTAACTAGCTAACTGCTACTACTATACTACTGCTGGTGCTACTGCTGCTGGTACTACTGCTGGTGCTACTGCTGGTGCTACTACTGCTGCTGCTACTACTACTGCTACTACTACTACTACTACTACTACTACTACTACAACAACATTGATTTATTCACTTACTGATACTGGCTTGTTGCATTTATTTCTTTGTGTGTGTGTCGGCTAAGCTTCATTTTTTCATTCTTGTTACTGTATTTTTTTCTCCAGATGAAAAACCGGATGAGAAGTGGATTGTGTTTGACGGTCCGGTGGACACCCTGTGGATCGAGAGCATGAACTCTGTCATGGATGACAACAAGATCCTCACCCTCATCAACGGTGAGCGCATCAGCATGCCGGAGCAGGTCTCGCTGCTCTTTGAGGTGGAGGACCTGGCAGTCGCCTCCCCTGCCACCGTGTCGCGCAGTGGTATGGTGTACAACGACTACGTTGACCTGGGATGGCAGCCATTCATGGAGTCGTGGTTAGAGACCAAGCAGAAAGTCAAGGTAAGCTGCTGGACTCGCCTCCTCCTCTTCTTCTCATCAGTTCACTTAATTTAATTAATTCTTTCTTCTTTTCTATCGTGTCCAACTTCAACATTCTCAAGACTCTGACACTTTTAAGTGCATGCTGGGTTATACTGGTCTTTTCATAATCCAGCAAACTCTGATATGACCCGCAAGATCTTTAACGTGCACACGTGATTGTTTTGCACGTGTATGCACATGGAGGACCTTGGTTGTGAGGACCTTGGACCTTGGACCACATGGAGGACCTTGGTTGTGAGGACCTTGGTTGTGAGGACCTTGGACCACATGGAGGACCTTGGACCTTGGTCTTATCCAAAGGACTTTTCTAGAGCCTGCAAGGAGCTTGACTCCAGAGAAATCTCAGCCTAACACATAATGGTCAACCATCCATTTGGTGACCACGCTCGATCGTGCTTAACTTTGGTTTTTGACAGCGAGCGCTCTTGCCCTGTGACACCGACTCTCTGGATGGTACTGCCGGAAAGAGTATGCTTATGCAGTAGTTTGTCATCGGTGGGGCATTTGCACAGAGTGTGTTGCATGTGCCTTGACTGAGGACTTCTAAACAGCCTGGTCCACTGAGCTCTTGGGAAATTGCACCTGTATGACTGGGATTCAAAGTACAGTGGCGCTGAAGGTGAAAGATCACGTCGCTGAGAGACGACCCTGCTGAAAGACCACCCTGATGAGAGACTCCCCTGATGAGAGACCACCCTGCTGAGAGACCACTCTGATGAGAGACCACCCTGCTGAGAGACCACTGATGAGAGACCACCTTGCTGAAAGACCACCCTGATGAGAGACTCCCCTGATGAGAGACCACCCTGCTGAGAGACCACCTTGCTGAAAGACCACCCTGCCGAGAGACCACCCTGCTGAGAGACCACTGATGAGAGACCACCTTGCTGAAAGACCACCCTGATGAGAGACCACCCTGCTGAGAGACCACCCTGCTGAGAGACCACCCTGCTGAGAGACCACTGATGAGAGACCACCTTGCTGAAAGACCACCCTGATGAGAGACCACCTCTGAAAGACCACCCTGATGAGAGACCACCCTGCTGAGAGACCACCCTGCTGAGAGACCACCCTGCTGAGAGACCACTGATGAGAGACCACCTTGCTGAAAGACCACCCTGCCGAGAGACCACCCTGCTGAGAGACCGCTGATGAGAGATCATTCCTCATTTAGGACCAGTTTAAAAAAAGAAGAAAAGAACTCACCAAGGACCAGCCAGCTTTTAAGGCCACTTTTTGTTGATTTGTAGGGTGGTCTGTAGAACGGTCGACAGGTTGACATGGTCTTTAAAGAAGGGTTCTGTTGTACTGACAGCATTGATGTGTTACTGCGGCAGTCATTGCAGTTTGGTATTATCATGTTTAGTGTGTTTGTGTATGTGTGGTGTGTATATATGTGTATGGGTATGTAAACATGTGTGTGTATGTGTGTGTGTGTGTGTGTGTGTGTGTGTGTGTGTGTGTGTGTGTGGTGTGTGTGTGTGTGTGTGTGTGTGTGTGTGTGTGTGTGTGTGTGTTGTGTGATTGTGTGTGTGTGTGATGTGTGTGTGTGTGTGTGTGTGTGTGTGTGTGTGTGTGTGTGTGTGTGTGTGTGGGGTGGTGTGTGTGTGTGTGTGTGTGTGTGTGTGTGTGTGTGTATGTATGTGAGTGTGTGTGTGACATTTCCTCACTGTGATCACCTCAATCTGACAGAAATAAATGATCCCAGCTATTATTACTGCTGTCATCACGATGCTGTTTGCCTGTTGTTTTGCGAAGGGTCTGGTGGAAGAGCTGCGTCGCCTGTTTGACAAGTACATGCTGAAGATGCTGGACTTCATCAACACCAACTGCAAGCAGCTTGTTCCTATCGCTGAGCTGAACGGAGTTGCCTCCTTGTGCCGGCTCTTTGATGCCCTGGGCACCGTAGATAACGGAGTGAGTATCAGGACTTTTCTCGTCTCCCTCTCTTTTCTTTTTAACCCAATACTATAATAATAATAATAACGTGCATTTGTAATGTGATTCATGATGCCGTAAATACTTTATTTTTATTTTTAAATCAGTGAACCTAAATGTATAACACAGTCAGTCCTATTGATACTATTTACAGCAGTGGCAGGTGTAAGATGTGCAATGGTTAACCACTTCACTGTTATAGCAGGTGTCCAGTGTGCTGCAGACTGAGGACGGAGATGTTTAGACTGAGGTTAACCACTTCACTGTTATAGCAGGTGTCCAATGTGCTTAAGACTGAGGATGGGGATGGTTAGACGATGGTTAACCACTTGCCTGCTGTAGCAGGTGTATGATGTGCTGAAGACTGAGAATTGGGACGTGTAGACTGAGTTTAACCACTTGACTGCTATAGCAGGTGTATGATGTGCTGAAGAGACTGAGAATGGGGACATGTAGACTGAGGTTAACCACTTCACTGTCATAGCAGGTGTATGATGTGCTGAAGACTGAGAATGGGGACATTTAGACTGAGGTTAACCACTTCACTGTCATAGCAGGTGTCCAGTGTGCTTAAGACTGAGAATGGGGACATGTAGACTGAGGTTTTTACCACTTGGCTGCCATAGCAGGTGTATGATGTGCTGAAGACAGAGAACGGGGACATGCAGACTGAAGTTAACCTGTCCCGTTTCGTGCGCTGCAGGTGGACCCCGCGGACACTGACAACTTCACCCGCATGGTGGAGCTCTGGTTCCAGTACTGCATGATCTGGTCCATCTGCTGCTCCGTCGACGAGGACGGCCGCAAGAAGATCGACAACTACATCCGCGAGATGGAGGGCACCTTCCCCAACAAGGACACCATCTACGAGTACTACGTGGACCCCAAGAACAAGACCTGGGTCCACTGGGAGGAGAAGCTGAAGGGAGGCTGGAAGTACAACCCTGCGTAAGTAACCTGGCGTCGACTGGATGGGAGGGGGGGGGGGGGGGGGGGGGGGGGGGGGGGGGGGGCTACAGTTCAGTAAAATGGACCGATTTGTTATTTGTTTTCTCTCCCAGGAGTGGAGCTGGTCAGGAAGAGGACAAAGGAATAAGGGGGTTGGGGTGTACATTCTGTCATTGTATGGTGCTAGAATTATCTAGGTAGAGCACCCCCCTTCCCTTCCCAATTCTTTCATCAGTATTTCAGAGGACAGTTGCGTACCAACGTTGCGCGGTGCTGTAGTTCTTGGCCTTGCTGTGTTGCAGACTGCCGTTCTTCTGGCAGATTGCGTACCAACGTTGCGCGGTGCTGTAGTTCTTGGCCTTGCTGTGTTGCAGACTGCCGTTCTTCCGGCAGATTGCGTACCAACGTTGCACGGTGCTGTAGTTCTTGGCCTTGCTGTGTTGCAGACTGCCGTTCTTCCGGCAGATTGCGTACCAACGTTGCAGGGTGCTGTAGTTCTTGGCCTTGCTGTGTTGCAGACTGCCGTTCTTCCGGCAGATTGTGCCCACGGTGGACATGGTGCGCTACCAGTTCCTCATGTCCTCGCTCATCAACAGCGAGAAGCCTGTCCTGCTTGTGGGGCCAGTGGGCACGGGGAAGACTTCTGTCGCTGAGAGCACGCTGGGACGTCTCGACTCCAAGTCCTACAGCGTACTGAGTGTCAACATGTCTGCGCAGGTAAGGTTTAGGAAAGTGGTCTTGTTTGAAAAAGCATGGTTTGGTCCAAGCCCGAGAACGTGCTGCAGGTCTACACATAAATGCAGGTGAGGTTTGCAAAGGTGGTCTTGTTTGAAAATGGACGGTTTGGTCCAAGCCCTACAATGTGCTCCACGTCTACATGTAAATGCGGGTGAGGTTTAGGAAAGTGGTCTCATCTGAAAATGGATGGTTTGGTCTTAAATCCTACAACCTGCTGCACGTGAACATGTCCGTGCAGGTGAGGCTTAGAAAAATGGGCATGTTCGAAAATGGATGGTCTTAAGTCCTACAACGTGCTATGCATCAACATGTTGGCGCAGGTGAGGTTTAGGAAAGAGGTTGCATTTGAAATGGATGGTCCAGCCTGTGTGATGTGGCAAGCTTGAACCCATAACGTTAAAACAGCTGCATGCGCAGCATCTCACCCATGCCCCTCAAGTTCTTGTGGAGGCATGAAAAATCAGTTTCAAGTTTTTCTCGACTAGCAGCGCGTTGTTACAGCGTGCCCCTCCCCCCTCCTCACCACACCTCCAGAAAAGGCCGAAGCTTTTTTTAAAGATGATGGAATGAAAAATCTGATAATTTCTGCTTGTACATTTACACATCCTGCTGTATTCCCTAACCCTTGTTATTTTGTCACTTCCAGACCTCGTCCAACAACGTTCAGGACATCATCGAGAGCCGCGTGGAGAAGCGAACGAAGGGAGTGTACGTTCCCATCGGCGGGAAGAAGCTGATCACGTTCATGGACGATTTCAACATGCCGGCCAAGGACACGTTTGGGTCACAGCCACCTCTGGAGCTGATGCGACTGTGGCTGGACTATGGCTTCTGGTACGACCGCCAGAAACAAACTGTCAAGAAGATCCAGGTGAGATGAGGTTCTGGTTTAAACGTTAGAAAGCGGAGTCACCAGTTTCACGCTTCCCCCATGCTGAAACTTGGAATTTGTGATCGTCTTTGTGGTGTTACCCATCCGGGAGATACTGCGTTTTATGCAGGGAATGTCAGACACAGTGTGTTTTCAGGGAATGTCAAACACAGGGTGTTTTCAGGGAATGGCAGACACAGTGTGTTTTCAGGGAACGTCAGACACAGAGTGTTTTCAGGGAATGGCAGACACTGTGTTTTCAGGGAATGTCAGACGCAGAGTGTTTTCAGGGAATGTCAGACACTGTGTTTTCAGGGAATGGCAGGCACAGTGTGTTTTCAGGGAATGGCAGACACAGTGTGTTTTCAGGGAATGTCAGACACAGTGTTTTCAGGGAATGTCAGACAGAGTGTTTTCAGGGAATGGCAGACACTGTGTTTTCAGGGAATGGCAGACACAGAGTGTTTTCAGGGAATGGCAGACACTGTGTTTTCAGGGAATGGCAGACACTGTGCATTTTCAGGGAATGTCAGACACAGAGCATTTTCAGGGAATGTCAGACACAGAGTGTTTTCAGGGAATGTCAGACACAGTGGTTTTACAGGGAATGTTAGTTGTGGTGATTTTAAAGGGGATATCAGACAGTGTTTTCATGGGGAATACTAGACTCTTTCTGCCGGGAATGCGAGACACAGTGTTTACTGTGAGTGTCAGAGACTTTTTTTAATAAGGAATGTCAGACACTGTTTTACAGGGAATGTCAGATGGTGTTTAAAGTGTCAGAGACTGTTTTTATGGAAATGCCAGACAATGTTTTTACAGGAAATGTCAGGCAATGTTTTTTCAGGGAATGTTGGACACTGTTTTACAGGAATATCAGACTGTTTTTACAGGGAATGGCAGATGGATTTTTACAGGGAATGCCAGACACTGTTTTTACAGGGAATGTCAGAGACAGTGCTTCTGCAGGGAATGTCAGAGAGTGTTTTTATGGGAAATATTTGACAATGTTTTTACAGGGAATGTCAGAGACAGTGTTTTGATGGGAAATATTTGACAGTGTTTTTACAGGGAATGTCAGAGAATGTTTTTATGTGGAATGGCAGGCAGTTTTTGTTTACATGAAGTGTCTGTTTTACAGGGAATCTCAGACACAGACTTTTTTTGGGGAATGTATGACACAACGTTTTCAGAGGGACTATTAGACAGTATTTTTTTAACAATATGTTTCATTTGCTTTCTCTGCTTCCTTTTTTAAACAGGGTATGCTGCTGGTAGCAGGCATGGGTCCCCCTGGTGGCGGTCGTATGGTCATCTCTCGACGTCTGCAGAGTCGATTCAACCTCATCAACATGACCTTCCCACAGGTTCTCTCTCTCTTTCTCTTGCGTATTGTCTGTCTCGGTTTCTCTCATGCTTCTTTATAATATGATTATCTCTCTCTCTCTTGCTCTCTCTCTCTTCCTATTGTCTGTCTGTCTCTCATGCTTCTTTATAATATGATTCTCTCTCTCTCTCTTGCTCTCTCTCTCTTCCTGTTGTCTGTCTCTGTCTCTCATGCTTCTTTATAGTATGTCTGTATGTCTCTCTCTCAGTCCTTGTCTCTTGCCTGTTTATCCGTTTTTGTCGAACTATTTCTTTTTTTCCTCCCTGTCTCCTGCTTGACTGTCTGTCTGTCTCTTTGTCTTTTGTTTGCCTGTCTCTCTTTCTGTCCTTACTGTCTCTCCTTCTTTTTCTTGTGTGTGTGTGTGTGTGTGTGAGGGTGTGTGTGTGTTTGTCAGTCTGTGTTTCTCATTTACAAGCAAGCATTCACACCAGCACATTCAGGCATTTATGCCAGCTGTGCTTTATGAAGTGAAATGCAGTTGAAGCCACTTATTGCACTCAAGGGAGCTGCATTGCACGTAGAGAGTCCCAGCTGACTGCAGTCAGCAAGCAGATTCTGATCCAATTAAGTCAGAATGTTTTTTGTGTGGCGCAAATCCGTATACATACTAAGCGCCTCACGTGGTGCAATACTGTAACAATTATAATAATGCAATACTATAATGCAATATAAAACACGTAAATACTCTCATACATGCCCTTAAAATAATATACAGTTATACGTAAGAACAATACTAGTACAACACACACACACACACACACACACACACACACACACACACACACACACGCACACACATACACACATACACACACACACTGCATGCACACACACACACCTATGCAGCATGCACACGTTTGTGCACATGCACACACATGCACACACACATACACACACATGCACACACGCATGCACGCACGCACGCACTCACGCACGCACACACATGCATGCACACGCATGCACACATACACACATGCACGCATGCACGCACGCACGTGCGCACGCACACACACACGCACACACACACACACACACATGCATGCACACGCATGCACACACATACACGCACGCACGCACGCACACACACACACATGCAGCAGTAGTTACAGGAAGCTCATTCTCAGCTTCTAACTCTCCACGCTTTCCACCGGCAGGAGTCCCAGATCAAGCGGATCTTTGGCAGCATGATCAATCAGAAGCTTCAGGACTTTGAAGAGGAGGTGAAGCCAATCGGCGACATCATGACGCAGGCAACCATTGAGCTGTACAACGCCGTCGTACAGCGCTTCCTGCCCACGCCAACGAAGATCCACTACCTCTTCAACCTGCGTGACATCTCCAGGGTCAGAAACCTTGCACAGCTCTTCTTTTTTTTTCCTCTTTTTTTTCCTTTTTTTTTTTAGTTCTCCTTTGTGCAAAAGAGACACAAGGAAGAGAAGTGATATCGGAGAGGTGGAATGAGTCGAGAGGTGTGTGTGTGTGTGTGTGTGTGTGGTCAGCTTATCCAAAACTGTGTGTCATGCTTTTTTCCTGTGATATGTCATCAGAGTGTATGGTCTTGTGCACTACACTCTTCTTCTGACACCTGCATGCTGAACAATCCAACAGTACAAACGCCAGACTCGTGGCTTTTGCACTTTCTCTTACTTTGTACCCTGCATTTGGAATTCACTCCCTGAAGAGCTTAGACAGTGCTCAGCCCTGTCATCTTTTAAAGCCAAGCTGAAAACCTTCCTCTTCTGCTCCAACTGATATCAGTACCCAGTTTTCACGAATGTCATTGTGTGTGTGTGCGTGTGTGTGTGTGTGTGTGTGTGTGTGTGTGTGTGTGTGTAGGTGTGTGTGTGTGTGTGTGCGTGCGTGCGTGCATGCGCATGTATGTGTGTGCCTGCATGTTTGTATGGATCAGTGTCTCGTATGTGTAAATGGTTTGAATTTATTGTGTTTACTTCTTTTCTTTTCTTTTTCGTGCTTCCTATAATGCTTTATGTAAACTGCATTAGTAGGACTTTGCTCTGCACGTGCATAAATTAGCGTGCATCATGTGAGCACTAAGGGCGTTGATTAGCACATGATAAATGCTCATTATTATAGAGTCACTGAATATTATATGTACAAAGGTCAGCGTAAAGTCAGTCACCGAGTGAAGTTGGTCCTGAATGACTTAAGTAGTTTCACGTTCTGCCCAGCTGATGTAGCTGTAGGTATTTACTCAAGCAAGCATGCCATAAAACAGAGAATTCAGAAAATGTTTTTGCATTTGGTCTTTTCAAGGCTGATGCTTTGATTCAGAAGGTTCAAGTGATGCTTGTGTTACAG
The DNA here is from genome assembly GCA_018857735.1 of Alviniconcha marisindica. Classification (NCBI taxonomy): domain Eukaryota; kingdom Metazoa; phylum Mollusca; class Gastropoda; family Provannidae; genus Alviniconcha; species Alviniconcha marisindica. The sequence goes on along the minus strand of JABMCL010000214.1, from coordinate 385,088 downwards.
GTTTTCCAAGGTTTGCTGAGAGCTCACAAGGATTATCATGACACAAAACACGCCATGACACGTCTCTGGATTCACGAGTGTTTCAGGTTTGACACTGTTCTCTTTTACGTTTAGCAGACTGTCTTTGGTAGAGAATGTTTCGTAGCCGCAGACTGTCTTTGTAGAGAATGTTTCATAGCAGCAGACTGTCTTTGGTAGAGAATGTTTCATAGCAGCAGACTGTCTTTGGTAGAGAATGTTTTATAGCAGTAGACTGTCTTTGTAAAGAATGTTTTATAGCAGTAGACTGTCTTTGTAAAGAATGTTTATCGACTGTCTTGTGAGTTATGCAGCAGACTGTCTTTGGGAGAGAATGTTTTATAGCAGTAGACTGTCTTTGTAAAGAATGTTTTATAGCAGTAGACTGTCTTTGTAAGAAGTTTTATAGCAGTAGACTGTCTTTGTAAAGAATGTTTTATAGCAGCAGACTGTCTTTGTAAAGAATGTTTCATAGCAGTAGACTGTCTTTGGTAGAGAATGTTTCATAGCAGTAGACTGTCTTTGTAAAGAATGTTTTATAGCAGCAGACTGTCTTTGTAGATAATGTTTCATAGCAGCAGACTGTCTTCGTAGAGAATGTTTTATAGCAGTAGACTGTCTTTGTAGATAATGTTTTATAGCAGCAGACTGTCTTTGTAGATAATGTTTCATAGCAGCAGACTGTCTTCGTAGAGAATGTTTTATAGCAGTAGACTGTCTTTGTAGATAATGTTTTATAGCAGTAGACTGTCTTTGTAGATAATGTTTTATAGCAGCAGACTGTCTTTGTAGATAATGTTTTATAGCAGCAGACTGTCTTTGTAGAGAATGTTTCATAGCAGCAGACTGTCTTTGTAGAGAATGTTTCATAGCAGTAGACTGTCTTTGGAAAGAATGTTTCATAGCAGCAGACTGTCTTTGTAGAGAATGTTTCATAGCAGTAGATGGTCTTTGGTAGAGAATGTTTCATAGCAGCAGACTGTCTTTGGTAGAGAATGTTTCATAGCAGTAGACTGTCTTTGGTAGATAATGTTTCGTAGCCGCAGACTGTCTTTGTAGAGAATGTTTCCCGGTGGATACTGAACTAGCACATTTGCATAACAAATTAATATTGGTTTATTAGTAGGACTTTGCTTGCACATGTGCATCAAGTTTTTGTTCTGCAAAATGGGTTGTGCTGTGTAAGACTATCCATTATTATTATTGACTAAGTTTGGACTGTGGTTTTTCCTTTTCAGAGTGTTCTCTGACCGTCTTGTGGATGAGAAGGACTACGAGACGTTTGTCGGCATTCTGACAGAAAAGCTTGGTGTTCTCTTCGATCAGACCTTCCACAACATCTGCCACAACAAGCAGCCACCTATCTTTGGTGAGTCGCTCAGCTCTTTGTCAACTGTAGTGTCACAGTGACCGGTCATTGCTGTCATGAGGTACTCTTTGGTGAGTCGCTCAGCTCTTTGTGAACTGCAGTGTCACAGTGACTGGTCATTGCTGTCATGAGGTATTGGTTATTGCTGTTGTGAATTACTGGTTACTGCTTTGTGAGGTACTGGTTAATGCTGTCATGAGGTACTCTTTGGTGAGTCGCTCAGCTCTTTGTCAACTGCAGTGTCACAGAGACTGGACATTGCTGTCATGAGGTACTGGTTACTGCTGTCATGAGGTACTGGTTACTGCTGTCATGGGGTACTCTTTGGTAAGTTGCTCAGCTCTTTGTCAGCTGCAGTGTTACAGTGACTGGTCATTGCTGTCGTGAGGTACAGGTTATTGCTGTCATGAGGTGCTTGTTAATGCTGTCATGAGTTACTGGTTATCACTGTTGTGAGATACTGGTTATTGTTGATGTGTATTATTGTGGTTGTGAGGTACTGGTTATTGCTGTTGTGATGTACTGATTACTGCTGTCATGAGGTACTGGTTACTGCTGTCATGAGGTACTGGTTATTGCTGTTGTGAGGTACTAATTATTGCTGTCATGAGGTACTGATTATTGCTGTTGTGAGGTACTGGTTACTGCTGTTGTGAGGTAGTGGTTATTGCTGTCATGAGGTACTAATTATTGCTGTCATGAGGTACTGATTATTGCTGTTGTGAGGTACTGGTCATTGCGGTCGTGAGGCTATTTTTGATGAGTCACTCCATTCTTTGTGAACTGCCTAGATGGGTTGTTCTCCAAAGCTGTGCATCAAAAATGACATCTGTCGCCAAAATCTAGAAGGCTGATGATTTTTCCCCTTTGCTGAAACAGTTAGAAGTTATAGTATCAGTATTATACAACGTATCTCACGTTGCAGGCATTAAAGTCATACCCATTCTTCTGAAATAACTCCGTGGTAATGGGACATTCAAGTAGTATGTGGTTAACAGATAGGATATTCTTACGAACGCTTGTCACAGTCTGTGAATATTTAGTATTCCATGAATTTGGGCGGAACTTGTATATTACTCTTGCGAAATACCTTGAACAAGAAGGTGTCGCAGAGTTACACACTTTTTTCAAGTTCTTTATATACAGTCTTCACAAGTACTGAAGCAATCTCATGAGACAAAAGTAGTAGGTTATTGTATGATATATTTTCAGACATATTTTTCATTGCACATTGTTTAGCAAATTTATCAGAAATTTCATTTTTTAAAAAGACCACAATGAGATGGTACCCAACAAAACTAAATCCCCAAACCCCTAGACATGATACAGTGTCATGGGCATTGGGAACAAATGAATCAATGACTGTCATGATCCTCCCTTCTCCGCAGGTGACTACATCCATGTGGACAATGTGTACGAGGACATCACTGACGCCGTTGCTCTGAAGAAGTTCATGCAGGACATGCTGGAGGAATACAACAGCACACCAGGTGTTGTCAGCATGGACCTGGTGCTCTTCCGTGACGCCATTGAGCATGGTTAGCCTCTTTCTGTGTGTTCACCTTGCCTGTATGTGTATTCACCTTGCCTGTGTGTGTGTTCACCTTGCCTGTATGTGTATTCATCTTGCCTGTGTGTGTGTGTTCACCTTGCCTGTGTGTATTCACCTTGCCCCTGTGTGTGTGTTCATTTTTCCTGTATGTGTATTCACCTTGCCTGTGTGTGTGTTCACTTTGCCCCAGAGTGTGTGCGTGTGTGTGTATTCACCTTGCCTGTGTGTGTGTGTGTGTGTGTGTATTCACCATGCCTGTGTGTGTGTGTGTCTGTGTGTGTGTGCACCTTGTGTGTGTGTGTTCACCTCGCCTGTGTTCACCTTGCCTGTCTGTGTGTGTTCACCTTGCCTGCCTGTGTGTGTGTGTGTGTCTGTGTCTGTGTGTGTGTGTTCACCTCGCCTGTCTGTGTGTTCACCTTACCTGTCTGTGTGTTCACCTTGCCTGTCTGTGTTCATCTTGCCTGTCTGTATGTTCACTGTGCCTGTCTGTGTGTTCACCTTGCCTGCCTCTGTGTTCACCTTGCGTGTCTGTGTGACAGCGCTGTCTGCTTTGACACCAATGTCCTTGCCTTCTTCTTTCATATAGCATCCGACCTCAAAATGATGAACACTCTGACACTTGTTAGTGCCTGCTGGGTTATTTTGGTGGTTCCATAATCCACCAAACTCTGACAGACTGTAGGGTCTTTGATGTGCACGCATGATCTTTTTGCATGGGGTACCTTAGTTTGTAATCTCATCCCAAAGGACTTTTTGTAGAGTCTGCACAGAATTTGAGTCTGAAAAAATCTCAGGGTGGGTGCAAAGCCTAGCGCATAGTGGTCACCCATTAGTTTGGTGACCCCGCTAGATCATGCTTTTGAGAGCGAGTGCTCTTGCTCTGCGTCACAGAAAACGTTTTTATGTTTGTCAGACAACTTTGTAGGCACGGCACATGTGGCCAAAGTATCAGATACGTCATGAGCCAGCCTTTTTTGTGCTATTCATTGAAAAAATGGTGAGACAGCATGGAGGTACCCCTTTCTAGCTAGCTACAGATGAAATAACATGCTTTGATAAAGATAATGTAAAAGAGGAAACGTGCAAGCTTTGCGCATGATAGAAAAAACTACGTGCATGCCGGGTGAGAGTTACCATAGGTCTTTTATGGTGTGCTTGCACGACGTCTTTGGAGTGTTAATTAACTCCCTTGTGTGTTGACTTTGCGCCTGATCGCCTGTGTTGGTGACTTTCCTGCTTGCAGTGTCCAAAGTGGTGCGTGTGATTCGTCAGCCCCGGGGCAACATGTTGCTTGTGGGCATCGGCGGCAGCGGGCGCCAGAGTTTGACCAGGCTGGCGGCCCACATGTGCGACTACACCACCTTCCAGATAGAGGTCACCAAGCACTACCGCAAAGTGGAGTTCAGGGACGGTGGGTTGATTTATGTGTGGTACTCTGGGAAACAGCAGTTGATTTATGTGTTGAACTCATGGGAAACAGCAGTTGATTTATGTGTTGTATTCTGGGAAACAGCAGTTGATTTATGTGTTGAACTCTGGGAAACAGCAGTTGATTTATGTGTGACTCTGGGAAACAGCAGTTGATTTATGTGTTGTATTCTGGGAAACAGCAGTTGATTTATGTGTTGTATTCTGGGAAACAGCAGTTGATTTATGTGTGTACTCTGGGAAACAGCAGTTGATTTATGTGTTGAACTCTGGGAAACAGCAGTTGATTTATGTGTTGTATTCTGGGAAACAGCGTTGATTTATGTGTTGATTCTGGGAAACAGCAGTTGATTTATGTGTGGTACTCTGGGAAACAGCAGTTGATTTATGTGTTGTATTCTGGGAAACAGCAGTTGATTTATGTGTGAACTCTGGGAAACAGCAGTTGATTTATGTGTTGATCTGGGAAGTTGATTTTGTGTTGAATCTGGAAACAGCTGTTGATCTATGTGTTGTATTCTGGGAATCAGCAGTTGATTTATGTGTTGTATTCTGGGAAACAGCTGTTGATTTATGTGTTGTATTCTGGGAAACAGCAGTTGATTTTTATGTTGAACTGTGGGAAACAGCAGTTGATTTATATGTTGAACTCTGGGAAACAGTAGTTGATTTATATGTTGAACTCTGGGAAAACAGTAGTTGATTTATATGTTGTATTCTGGGAAACAGTAGTTGATTTATATGTTGAACTCTGGGAAACAGCAATGGTAATTAACACAAGTTGTTCTTCTCTCTCAAGCACTTGCTTTCTGTGTTCTGTTTTAGACAGAGATCAGCAAGCATGCAGGAAAACTCAGATTATTTGTTTATGTATTGTTCGCTGGTGGTATCTTTATAGATTCAGGTGTTTTTTTTCACATACTGATCACGAGTGATCACTACTGATCACTGGTGGTTTCTTTACAGTGTAGCTCTCCATCCCCACTCCCCCTTTTCTTCCCCCTCCCCCTCCATCCACCGACCGTCCCATGGCTGAATTTGATCCAGTCTATGCACAGCTGCATACATCCAAGCTACCAGAGTTCCTGTCTAAGCATGCAACGATGGAGAAGAAGAAAAAGTAGATCACTGGACAGAAATTTGTGTCTCAAGCAGCACTGTGCTCTTGTCCTGATCTACCCTTTTATCCAGTTTACGCAGCAGAAGGTTAAAAAGAAAGAAAAAAAACCCTGCAAGACTCAGTTTATACACAGCATGCTGTTCTTCACACCAAGTTTATATCTACACTGCAAAATCAGGGGAGACATTTGTGAATGGCTCGATCATGGTTACTTGTGTACATTCGGTCTTGGTCAGTTGGCAGTTGGTCAGTTTCCAAACTTTCAAGCAGCAGAAGAGACTACGTTGGTTGATGACCTTCATCGGACTGAAAGGTTGAGTGGATGCTTCCTGTTTTTGTCCTCAGACCTGAAGAAGCTGTACTTCCAGTGCGGCGTGGAGAACAAGCCCACGGTGTTCCTCTTCAACGACATCCAGGTGGTGGAAGAGGGATTCCTGGAGGACATCAACAACATCCTCAGCAGCGGAGAGGTCCCCAACCTCTACAAGCCTGATGAGTTTGAAGAGGTTTGTACCGTCATCATCATCATCATTACCATCGTCATTGCCCATAACATCATCAACGTCATTATTGTTATCATTAACAGCGATATATTGACAACTCCCTTAGCTGTAGCATGGTACCCCAGTCACCACGAACCTGATGGGCTTGTGCTGTCATCATCGTTCAAGTCTCACAACCATTAGCACCACCTCCGTTATTACAAGTACTGTTATGATTTTTGATTTTTTTTATCATGGACAATAAACAATCTTATCTTTAACATCAACATTATCATCATCATCATCATCATTGTCATCGAGAGAAAGCTTCAGAGTTATATTGGCAGAACTGACAGGCTGAATGGTATGTGTGCTGTAGTTTGATTGGCTGAATAGTATATGTGCTGGAGTTTGATTGGCTGAATGGTATGTGTGCTGGAGTTTGATTGGCTGAATGGTATGTGTGCTGGAGTTTGATTGGCTGAATGGTATGTGTGCTGGAGTTTGATTGGCTGAATGGTATGCATGCTGGAGTTTGATTGGCTGAATGGTATGTGTGCTGGAGTTTGATTGGCTGAATGGTATGCATGCTGGAGTTTGATTGGCTGAATGGTTGTGTGCTGGAGTTTGATTGGCTGAATGGTATGCATGCTGGAGTTTGATTGGCTGAATGGTATGTGTGCTGGAGTTTGATTGGCTGAATGGTATGTGTGCTGGAGTTTGATTGGCTGAATGGTGTGTGTGCTGGAGTTTGACTAGCTGAATGGTGAGTGTACTGGAGTTTGACTGGCTGAATGATATGATGATGTATGTGCTGGAGTTTGATTGGCTGAATGATGTGATGATGTATGTGCTGGAGTTTGACTAGCTGAATGGTGCGTGTGCTGGAGTTTGATTGGCTGAATGCTGTGATGATGTATGTACTGGAGTTTGACTAGCTGAATGGTGTGTGTGCTGGAGTTTGATTGGCTGAATGCTGTGTGCAGGTGCGCAATGCCCTGGCAGAGGAAGTGAAGAAAGAGGGAATTGATGACACGGCCCAGTCAGTGTTCACTTTTCTGATTGACCGTGTGCGTGGCAACCTCCACGTTGTCCTGTGCATGAGTCCTGTTGGGGAAGCCTTCAGGTGAGTTGTGCGTCTGGGGCCTGCGGGAGTGCATAGACTGGGGCCTGCGGGAGTGCATAGCCTGGGGCCTGCGGGAGTGCATAGACTGGGGCCTGTAGGGAGTGTACAGTGTGGGGCCTGCGGGAGTGTATAGACTGGGGCCTGCGGGAGTGTACAGTGTGGGGCCTGCGGGAGTGCATAGACTGGGGCCTGCGGGAGTGTACAGTGTGGGGCCTGCAGGGAGTGCATAGACTGGGGCCTGCGGGAGTGTATAGTGCTGGGGCCTGCGGGAGTGCATAGACTGGGGCCTGCGGGAGTGTACTGAGACTGGGGCCTGCAGGAGTGCATAGACTGGGGCCTGCAGGGAGTGCATAGACTGGGGCCTGCGGGAGTGCATAGACTGGGGCCTGCGGGAGTGCATAGACTGGGGCCTGCAGGGAGTGCATAGACTGGGGCCTGTAGGGAGTGTATAGCTGGGGCCTGCGGGAGTGTATAGACTGGTGCCTGTAGGGTGTGTATAGTATGGGGCCTGCGGGAGTGTATAGACTGTATAGCCTGTAGGGTGTGTATAGTGTGGGGCCTGCGGGAGTGTATAGACTGGGGCCTGTGGGAGTGTATAGACTGTAAGGCCTGTAGGGTGTGTATAGTATGGGGCCTGCGGGAGTGTATAGACTGTATAGCCTGTAGGGTGTGTATAGTGTGGGGCCTGCGGGAGTGTATAGACTGGGGCCTGCGGGAGTGTATAGACTGGGACCTGCAGGAGTGCATAGACTGGGGCCTGTAGGGTGTGTATAGTATGTGGCCTGCAGGGTATGTGTATAGTATGTGGCCTGCAGGGTATGTGTATAGTATGTGGCCTGCAGAGTGTGTGTATAGTATGTGGCCTGCAGGGTGTGTATAGTATGTGGCCTGCAGAGTATGTGTATAGTATGTGGCCTGCAGGGAGTGTACAGTGTGGGGCCTGCAGGAGTGTATAGATTGGGGCCTGTAGAGTGTGTATAGTATGGGGCCTGCTGGGAGTGTATAGTGTGGGGCCTGCAGGGTGTGTATAGTATGGGGCCTGCTGGGTGTGTATAGTGTGGGGCCTGCAGGGTGTGTATAGTATGGGGCCTGTGGGAGTGTATAGTATGGGGCCTGCGGGAGTGTATAGATTGGGGCTTGTAGGGCGTGTATAGTGTGGGGCCTTCAGGGTGTGTATAGTGGGGGGCCTGTGTGGAGTGTATAGTGGGGGGCCTGTGGGGAGTGTATAGTGTGGGGCCTGTGGGGAGTGTATAATGGGGGTGTATAGTGGGGAACCTGTCAGGAGTGTATAGTTGGGATGTATAGTGGGGGCCTGTGGGGAGTGTATAATGGGGGTGTATAGTGGGGAGCCTGTCAGGAGTGTATAGTTGGGGTGTATAGTTGGGGCCTGTGGGGAGTGTATAGTGGGGGCCTGTGGGGAGTGTATAGTGGGGGGGCTGTGGGGTGTTATGGGGGGCCTGCAGGGAGTGTATATGGGGGGGGTGGGGTGTATAGTGGGGTGTAGGGGGGGGGGGTGGCTATGGGGAGTGTATAGGGGGGGTATAGTGGGAGCCTGTTAGGAGTGTATGTGGGAGGTATAGTGGGGGGCCTGCAGGGAGTGTATAGTGGGGGGCCTGAGGGAGTGTATAGTGGGGGGCCTGCGGGAGTGTATGGGGGGCCTGCAGGGGTGTGTGGGGGGCCTGGCGGGGTGTATGGGGCTTGGGGGATAGTGGGGGGCCTGTGGGAGTGTATGTGGGGGGCCGTGAGGGTGTATAGTGGGGGGCCTGGGGATGTATAGTGGGGGGGCTGCAGGGGTGTTAGTGGGGGGCCTGTGGGAGTGTATAGTGGGGGGCCTGCAGGGGTGTATAGTGGGGGTGCGTGTAAGGGGTTGAGGAGGAGCTATAATGAATAGGGGGCCTGCAGGGAGTGTAATCCTGTCAAAATGGTTTGTGTTTGCATGGTGGGGATGTTCATTATTGCAAGGTGGGAGGTTCGAATGAGCGTGAGGCTGCAGCATGTGTGATTAGCCTGAAAATTGCTGAGAAATTGCCTTTGAGTTTTGTGTGGCGAGAGTTTGCAGGAGGTGGTGATGAATGTCATGGTTGGGCCTTTGAATGGTATTTATAGGACAGGCTCCTGGGCATACGGTGCTGCAGGATTTTTGACTTTCTGTGATCATATTACCCCTTTTCAGTTTATTTTTAAAGTGGGGCCTGCAGGGAGTTGTATAGTGGGGCCTGAGGGAGTGTATTACGTGGGGTCAGCAACTTACCTGTTAAAGAAAAGTTATAGTGCGGAACCTGCAAGGAGTGTTTCCCTCTGTCGAATGGAACTTTTTTGCTGCAGGGATTGTATAGTGGGGGGCCTGCAGGGAGTGTATAGTGGGGGGCCTGCAGGGAGTGTATGTTGGGGGGCCTGCAGGGAGTGTATAGTGGGGGGCCTGCAGTGTGTGTCTAGTATGGGGCTTGCATAGTGTGTATAACATGGGGCTTGCAGGAAGTGAGTATATATAATGCAATACAGTGTTGGCTATAGTGGCAGTGTAGATGCCTGTCTAAAATTGTGTTTGTTGTTTTGCATAGGGTGGGGAATGTTCATTATTTATGCACAGGTGGGAGAGTTCTGAATGAGCGTGATGCAGTCTGCAGCATGTGCTGAGTCTCACAGCCCTTGAAAAATTGCTGTCAGAAATTGCCTTTGTAGTTTTGTGTAGGCAGAGAATGTTTTATGCACAGGAGGTTGGGTGCTGACTGACATGTTCATGTTTGGCTGCCATTTTAATATCTGGTCATTCTCATCAGCGCATACCATGACGTCTACCATCGGGCATACAGGTTTCTGCTGCAGAGCATTTTTGTCACTTTCCTGTGATCATCACTTCACCACCTTTTTCAGTTTACTTTTTCAAATCTGTCCACAGTCGAGGGTGTTTGTGTGACTGATGTGTGATGGTGTGTCACATTTCACTTAGTGGATATCAGCAACTTACCTGATTTAAAAAAAACATTTTTTTAGCACCTGAACATCTAAAGATAAATTTTTCCCCTTCTGTCTCTGAGAATGGAACTTTTTTTGTTTGTTTGTTTGTTGTGTGTGTTTTTTCCAATTCATTTCTCATGCTGTGTGGGGAATGTGTTAAATGTTTGAATCACATCAAAAATCAGTTTGTCAAGGCCAGGGCAAAAACTTCTATTTGAGCTTTGTTTGATTGTTTTAAGGCAGGCAGGCAAAATCTTGCCAACTTTGTATGAACATAACCTTCATAGAACTCTACACTTATATGCCAATTTCAGTGACCTTGACCTATTCCAAAGTTACAAGATGAAGCTGCCAAGTGTTTTCTTCTATCTAAATTCTAAGTTCTTGTCAGATTGAGTTACACACATGGACAAGATCTGGTGAACAATAATTATTATTTGATAGGTGTCTGTACACTGTGATATTTTCTGTTGACTTTAATCTTTCATAGCAGTAAATTTTTAATGGTCCCAAAAAGTTGTATTTGGATGGCATTGTTTTTTGACAGGACATTTTATCCTGTGAAGTTCAAACAACCGACAAAGTCCTTAATGTGGGTGTTTTCTTGGATGCGGTTTATGGGAGATCTCTATAACACTGCATGATAATATTCTATGGAGAGCATATGATGTAATACTGGTTACAGTGACACTGTCATGTTTATACTAGTTACAGTGACACTGTCATGTTTATACTAATTACAGTGACACTGTCATGTTTATACTAGTTACAGTGACACTGTCATGTTTATACCAATTACAGTGACACTGTCATGTTTATACTAGTTAAGTGATGCTGTCTGATGGTCAGGATCATTGCATAGCTAAACAAAAAGCCATTTTTCCGCCACATCCAAAACCTAAAAGGCTAAAAAGAATGCTGTTTATTAGGACAGAAGACAGCATGTGAATTTTTAGGGTCATCCCATTTATCAAGCTACAAAATAACACGTAAACTCTTCTAGAATTTTAGATTTTGTTATTTTTCCACCACTTGTAAACTCTTCTAGAATTTTAGATTTCGTTATTTTTCCACCACTTCGGGTGTGAGTTGACAGCAGTTTCTTCATGACCATGCAAGGCCTTGTGTCTACATGCATATATGTGTACATGGATATGAGGTCTTGCATGGATATATGGATGGTTTGCTGCTCTCATTTGTGTGTGTTTGAATGTGTATTTTGGTAGTAATCACAGGAATGGTGTCAACATAATTATGACTGTCATGTGTGGTTATTGTTTTGAATTGAGTGGTTGGGCATGAACTTTTTTCCTCTTTTTTCTTTCTTTCGTTTTTTTCTTTCATTTTTGCAGTTGATTGCAGTTGATTGTTATTCCATCACTGTTTCTTTCAAGCAGAGTGATCATTGATTTATTGATGTTCACTGACTGGTTTGATATTTGAGTGAGTCAGTGACAGTGATATGTCTGTGTCTGTGGAAGGAAAAATGCATATACTGGGTTCATGAGTGTTTTGATGGTTCCAGTTATTACCTCTCTGTCTGCCTCTCTTCCTCCCCCCCCCCCCCCCCCCCCTCTCTATTTCTCCCCACCCATCTCTTTGCCTCTCCCTCCTTCCCCCCTCACTCTCTCTCCCTGTTAAAGGAAACTGTGACAAAGTTTAGTATTTCAGTTGATGACTAAAGTAAGTTTTAATACCTCTCCCAAAAGTGCTTTTTTAATTTTTTACTCTGCTTAGGGTCTGTAGCAGGCTCTTTACAGTGCAGATATTGTGGATGAAGTGAGTGTCTTGTGTCTTGACTGTGTCAGACTCGTGTCTTGACAATGTGCCTTGCGGGTGAAATGAGTAGTGACTTATGTCTTGGCAGCGTAGATTGTGGGTGAAATGAGTTGTGACTTGTGTCTTGACAGTGTAGATTGTGGGTGAAATGAGTTGTGACTTGTGTCGTGACAGTGTAGATTGTGGGTGAAATGAGTTGTGACTTGTGGTTTTACAATGCATCTTATAGGTAAAATATCTGGTGAAATATGTCTCTGTGGCATGCCTTAATTTAAATTGAGGGTGAAAGGATCGGTGACGTGCTTTTTGGCAATTTGTATTGCAAGTGAAGTGACTGGTGATGTTACAATGTACATTGCAGGTGAACTGATTAGCGACATGTGTTTTTGCAGTGTGCTTTGCAGGTGATGCGTTTTTGCAGTGGTTGTATTGCAGGTGCAGATTAGGTGACATGTGTTTTTGCAGTTTGCACTGCAGGCAAAATGATTGGGTTTCATATAATTTAATGTAATGTTGGTTTATTGAGCAGACAGAAAGTTTCCTCAGCTGAATGTACTCACAGCGCTTGAAAAAAAAAATGTCCAAACAATCAAACACCCAAACAAAAATTGCTTTGGAAAAAAAAAAAAACTGAGAAAACACCTTGAAAAAATGAGAGTTAAAAAAGTCTTTAATGTGTGTACTACAGGTGAAATGATTGATGACGTGTATTTCAGGAATCGTATCCGTATGTACCCTGCCTTGGTCAACTGCACAACCATCGACTGGTTCAGCGAGTGGCCACTGGAGGCTCTGCTGGAGGTGGCCGACAAATACCTCAGTGAGATGTCACTGGGCAGTGAGGAGGAGGTGAGTTGTCTCTCTTGTTCAGCGATTTCCCCCCCTCTTTGTTCCCCCTTCCCTTCACCCCCCACTTATTCCCCCTTTTCTCCCCTTGTTTCCCCTTTCCTTCCTGCCTTTGTTCCCCCCCCTGCCCCCCACCCCCTGTGTTCCCCCCTCCTGCCTGCCCCCCTACCCCCTTGTGCTTGTTGAAATACTGACACCCTTTTGACAATGAGGAATGTTCAAACTGAAAGGTTTAGCTTAGGTTAAGCAACACCAGTGTAGATTTAGGGGCAGGGAGAAAGGAATCTGTATTGTCACAAAGATAGTATGTACCAAGATAGTGTAATTCACACCCAGTGGTGAGGCCAGGCATGGAGAGTTACTGCCCTTCATAACTGGCTCAGTGGCTAACTGAAAAGACAAATATTTTATTATTTGCTAACTTTGTTGACTTATGGCTAATGGCTTAAAGAAGAATCTTTGCTGTAAGTGAGAAGAAAAAAGTGGTGAGGCCAGGCATGGAGAGTTACTGCCCTTCATAACTGGCTCAGTGGCTAACTGAAAAGACAAATATTTTATTATTTGCTAACTTTGTTGACTTATGGCTAATGGCTTAAAGAAGAATCTTTGCTTTAAGTGAGAAGAAAAAAAAAAATCAAAGCAAGAAGGGAATAATGTATGGCATAATATTATACAGGAATTTTCTGTCTGATGACGTTTTATGGTCTGCATGATGTTCCTGCTGTAGTCAGTGAAGACAAAATGGGAGGTAGAGCAGTGTGACTGGAAGGAAATCTGCCCTTCCTCCCGCCTGCCCCCCCCCCCCCCATTTTAAAAAAAATAGGCTATCAGAATTAAGGACTGTGCAGTCTTTGTGTAGAGTATCTTTTTAGTGGACTGCGTGTGTAGAATATCTTTGAAGCCTGTGGTGCTGGTTAACCCCTTCCCAGTCTACCCAGTGTCCCTGTATCTCCACCTTCATTGCCACTGTTTCATGTTCTCATTCATCAACCACACCAAATTAATCTTGTTCTCTTCTTTCTCCTGTAAACCATTCAAGTTTTCTGAGGAGGAATTAAATGAGGACAATTGTCCTGAGGATGATATGTGTCCCGAGGATGATGGTCCAAGGGGCAAATGTCCTGAGGATGAAGGTCCAATAGACAAATGTCCCTCGGACAATGATAATCCAGAGGGTGACACTGATTCTGAGGACAGTTGTCCTGAGGAAGAGAGAGTGGTGGACAAGCTGGTAAGAATTAGCTGTTCACTGGCCCTTGCACAAGGGTGTAATGTGTGTGCATGACTGTTGTATAGCGTCGGCCGCGTCGTACTGGCACCGTGCACTGTGGTCATTGTATCCTACAGATGCCTTTAAAATTGCACTGATGGTGGCATCCTGAGGTATATTCACTTTGTAGACACTGTGTATCTAACAGTCAGTGAACTGTCACACTCTGTTTTGTCCAAACTTGTTTTTGGATGTGGGGGGGGGGGGGGGGGCATTCTGGTAATACCGGTGACTCTTGATGCCATGTATTTTTGGAGTTGCTGATGAGGGTAACATTTGTACAGAGTGTCAAAAGAATAAACTCACATTTTGGCAGACATGTGGAAGCTGGCGTTCTGCAGGTTTGAAGTAAAAGGACTTTTTTGTGTGTGTTTCACCAAATGAGTCCTGAAAACTGGGCCTTGACCCATTGCGACAATTAGTGTTGCCTTTTGTTCTGGTCATGCTGTGACGTATTTGCATGATTTGTGATTGTATACCGCAGTGTCACTGTTGAAAACACATGAGTAAATAGATTGTATACTGCAGTGTCACTGTTGAAAACACATGAGTAAATAGATTGTATACCGCAGTGTCACTGTTGAAAACACATGAGTAAATAGACCACCACAGCTCTCAAACAGCGCTAGTATTAACAGTTTCCCTGAATAAAGTATTGGCTGGAACAGTGGTACGGGCGAGTCTTCTGGATGTGAATCAACAAACAAGAAAGGTAATTAGCACTCAAGAATGGTTACACAAGCACAACAAAGACCTTAGTCACCTTCGGTAACTCTCGCCTTGCATGCAAGCAGATACAAGGCACATAAACTCCAGCAAAGGTACATCCTCAGGCATCTGGTTTGCATGAATGAAAATTTATATATGGCTCCTAAAAAAACTTCCACACAAAACCATGCATGTTCACAGCAACAGATGCACACAGTGCATTAAATGTAGAAATATATACAGAGTTAAAAATAATGGCAAAGGTTGTGGTTGATACTTCTGTGAAAAACAGTCAAGCAAGAAAGCGTAAAATAACTCAGTATAACATCACTAAACTCGATCAATCAAGGCCAAACATGGCAGTGCCCTAGCGTTGAGATACGGCACGTAAAAATTGTGAATTGTGAGTGACAGTGGTGTGTTGGTAGGGTCCAAAATATAGTCTTTGGACAATGAAAAGCAGGACCTGAATTCAGGAGCACCTTCCAATAAATGCTTGCAGCTTTGTAGAACAAAATAATATTTGTGTGCTTATTTTTCGTACTCCACTGGAGCTTGGAGAGTCACCCAGTAACGGGTGAGATTTTGTGCTTGCAGCCATTTACCTGTTTGTACATGACCGTATATGTACGCAGTAAACCAAATCTTTCAGGCTGCTGCACTCTGACATCAGGTGTCATGTCAGCGCTTGCTGTGAGACGTGTGTAGATCTGCTTGCTTCTCTCAGTACAGAGCTACAGTGTGATATATATCGTGCACGCGCTGACTTGAGGAACTAGTTCCTTCAAAAAATGCTTTGCCAAAGAAGGCCAGCCTTTTTTAAACGCATAGAAGTGATCAAAATAAACAGCAAAAAAAGTTGAGGATTTGGTTTTAAAGTTCCCCCAATGATTTTATTTTCAATGGAGAATCCTGCTTGTACTAGTGGTGATTAGTAGGACTTGTGTAGTAAACACCATCAAAGGTCACAGCTGACCCAGTGGCATGCCCTGGCCTCTTTGGTCTCAGTCTTCTTCTTATACTGTGGGAATCCCTTCTTCATCATACTGTGAGAATCCCTTGTTCATCATACTGTGGGAATCCCTTGTTCATCATACTGTGGGAATCCCTTCTTCATCATACTGTGAGAATCCCTTCTTCATCATACTGTGGGAATCCCTTCTTCATCATACTGTGGGAATCCCTTCTTCATCGTACTGTGGGAATCCATTTTCTTCATTATACTGGGGAATCCCTTCTTCATCATACTGTGAGAATCCCTTCTTCATCATACTGTGGGAATCCCATTTTCTTCATTATACTGGGGAATCCCTTCTTCATCATACTGTGGGAATCCATTGTCTTCATTAAGGGTCCTTTTTTCATTTTGTGGGAATCCCTTCTTCAGTCATACTGTGGAGAATCCTTTTATTATTGTGGGAATCCATTTTCTTCATTCATACTGTGGGAATCCCCTTCTTCATTATACTGTGGGAACCCCTTCTTCATCATACTGTGGGAACCCCTTCTTCATCATACTGTGGGAACCCCTTCTTCATCATACTGTGGGAATCCCCTTTTCATTATACTGTGGGAATCCCTTCTTCATCATACTGTGGGAAACACTTCTTCATCATACTGTGGGAATCCCCTTTTCATTATACTGTGGGAACCCCTTCTTCATCGTACTCTGGGAATCCAGTCTTTATCATACTGTGGGAATCCCTTCTCATGATGCTGTGGGAATCCCTTCTTCTTCATTGTACTGTGGGAATCCCAGTAGTTTGGACAACATTCCACAACTGGTGGTGTGCCTAAAGGAAAAGATTTTTTTTAGTAAGACCTAGGGACGGTACTGAAAATCAGGCTAAAAACAGGCTTGAGTCTTACGGCTTAAGTCCTCAGGCAATGTGTATGAGCGCATGGCTGTCATGCCCGTATCAACGAGATGAGCATGTGCAACATGGGCGAGCTAAGGCATGTTTTATTGTTGTGCCCAGCCAGTCCTGCTTCCCGTCACTGATGGAACTAAGTTTACAAACTGAATACGAACCCTTTAAGACTAAAATCCTTTATTTGAGTTGTTATTTTGATTGCTTCTGCCTTTTGGACCAAGCTTGTTTTGAGAGGGCTGGTTCCTTTGACGCAGAGCATTTGATAGGTGGTTGATTTAACTGATGGACTCTTTGACAATGTTATTGTCATGCTATGTTAGTTGTTACTGTGGCAAGTTTGTTTTTCAGAGGCTAGTTCCTTTAACACAGTGTTATTCAACAGGTGGTTGGTTTAACTGGTAGACACTTGGTAATGTTATTGTCATGTTAATGTTACTGTGGCAAGTTTGTTTTCAGGGGCTAGTTCCTTTAACACAGTGTATTCAACAGGTGGTTGGTTTAACTGGTAGACACTTGGTAATGTTACTGTCAAGTTAATGTTACTGTGGCAAACTAGGAAGCTATGTGTGACACTTGATATTACTGTCTGAAATTGTGAAATGAGCTGTTTAGAAAAGGTGTTTCACATGTTGTTGTTGTTGTTGTTTATTTCACATAACGTGCAAACTGTGTAGTATATTGTGCACATGTATCATTATACATCATGATGATGATTTTGATTACTAGATTTGTGGAGACATCTGTGATTTAAAAAAAAAAAAGTCTAATGTTAAAGCATTATGTTGACCGTAAAGATTCATTCACTCATTCATTCTTTCATTTATTTATTTATTCACTCATTCAGTCATTGATTCGGTTGGTAACTTGCCTGTTTGTGTTTGTTGTTGTTGCATAGGTTGATGTTCAGATAGAGAAATGAGTAAATGATTTCGTCTTTATTTACTTTTCTGTTTTGTTCAGATGTCTTGTTTTCTGTTATTGCCCTGATATAACTGCATTGGTTGACCGGGCATAAAACACCAAATTACTTACTTCCCCCCCCCTTTTTCTCCCTTTTATTTTGTGTTTTATTTTTGTTTTATTCATCATTAATCACACCACACTTTGATCATTTGTGTTCTGTCTCTCTTGATTTCCTTGCAGCAGTTATACCATACATACTTTGGTCAGTTGAGTTAGTTGGTTTTATTCGTATGTTTTGAGGGGGGGTTCATTATTTCAGTTGTGTTACTTTCTCCTTTTGAGGGAGTGGGGGGTGGGGGTCATTTTTCAGTTGCATTACTTCTCCTTTTGAGGATGGGGGGGGGGGGGTCATTATTTCAGTTGTGTTACTTTCTCCTTTTGAGGATGGGGGGGGGTCATTATTCAGTTGTGTTACTTTCTCCTTTTGAGGATGGGGGGGGGTCATTATTTCAGTTGTGTTACTTTCTCCTTTTGAGGATGGGGGGGGGGGGGGTCATTATTTCAGTTGTGTTACTTTCTCCTTTTGAGGATGGGGGGCATCATTTCAGTTGTGTTACTTTCCCTTTTGAGGATGGGGGGGGGTCATTATTTCAATTGTATTACTTTCCCCTTTTGAGGGGTTTTATTTGAAAAATGACACGTTACTGCTGTTATATTACACACAATTTTGTGTGTGTTCCTGTTTGTTTTCAGTTTTTTGTTGTTTGTTTGTTTGTTTGCTTGTCAGTTTTCAGAGCTATGCTACTATTATTTTCTGTTTAGTATGTCAGACATGTAAGGTCATATGCACATGTACATTATATTAGTATGTTGTTTATTAATGGTCTTGTTTGGTGTTACGTGTTAGTACTCATATAAGCATCACCAAAACACAGTTATTCTGGAGAAGAAAAAAAAAGAAAGAAAAAAAATGGATTTAAAAAAAAGATCTGAAACAAGAATGACTGCTAGCATTCTAAAACAAGATCAAGACACATAAAAGGTTCAACAGAATGCTATTTATTAGGACAAAAACACATATTGCAGATTGTATTTTTGTCCTAATAAATAGCATTCTTTTTAACCTTTTATGTGTTTGGGATAACAGTTATTCCTGTGTCAGCACTAGCAGCATTGCCCCAAATACAGTTATTCATGTGTCAGCACTAGCAGCATTGCCCCAAATACAGTTATTCATGTGTCAGCACTAGCAGCATTGCCCCAATACAGTTATTCATATGTCAGCACTAGCAGCATTGCCCCAAATACAGTTATTCATGTGTCAGCACTAACAGCATTGCCCCAAACACAGTTACATGTCAGCACAAATCCCTTGCAAAAACACAGTGGGTGTTCAGTGTAAACATCTAGTGATGGCACATGTACCAACCTGTATCTTCACCTTTGGTGTGAATATTTCTGTGTGCTGTCTGAGGATGATGTGTGGGCTGAATTTTTGCCGATATCTTTCTCTGTCTGTCTGTCTGTCAGTCTGTCTCTCCCCACCCCCATCTGAAGGGAGGCCAGTGATGTCTGATGTCACCCTCTTGTCTGGAATCTCAACGCTGTCATGTGATCTCCCTGTGTGTCTTCTCTGTTGTTTTTCTGCCAAGTTGTGTTGCTCTTTCTGTCATGTCATTTTCTGCTAATGGTCCATTCTCCTCACTGTTTTTCCAAAATATTCTCCAATATATTTTTCTTAAAGGATAGGGTGTTATTTTTGTTTGTTTGGCTCTTGAAAGGCAGCTGGGAGATGATGACTGGTGGGTGGTATGTGCAGCTTGCTGCCATATTTGACGCTGATATTTGCCATTATGCAGTTTTATAAATAAATAAATGTTTTATTGTTTCTGTCCATTCCTATTTTAAATTACTTCTCTGTAATCAGGCACTGATACATCAGATTCAATGGTCAACAATCCCAGCTTATCCTACCCACTTGTTTTTTATATATTTGTTTTTAACCAGAGCAATAGTGGAAGAACTAACTCTTCAAAAAATTGGTGCTTGACATTTGTATATTTATGTATGTTTTGTTTGACACTAATGTATGGACTGATGTTGTAGAGTTGACTTCAGAAACGGTTTTACAAATGAGGAGAGTTTTGAAATGTGCACTAGCAGAGTTTTGTCCTCATGCGATGACCCGGTGTGGTTGACAGGACGTTAAAATCCAGTCACTGTCAATACTGCCTCTTTTGCCCCTCCCTCACTTTCTTCTCTGAATGTTTGTATCTTTTCGCCCTCTCTGTTTTGCTCTCTCTGTCTGGATCTTTTCACCCTCTCTGTTTTGCTCTCTGTCTGGATCTTTTCGCCCTCTCTGTTTTGCTCTCTGTCTGGATCTTTTCACCCTCTCTGTTTTGCTCTCTCTGTCTGGATCTTTTCACCCTCTCTGTTTTGCTCTCTGTCTGGATCTTTTCGCCCTCTCTGTTTTGCTCTCTCTGTCTGGATCTTTTCGCCCTCTCTGTTTTGCTCTCTCCATCTGTGTGGTCTGTAAACTGTTGCTTTGATTGTCTTTGGTATAGTGCTAATAATTGTTCTTGTATAGTGTTAGTTGTCATATATGTATTACTTTTCTTAAACATGTTACCTGTGATATATTTTATACTTAAAACTTGAAGATGTTGGAAAATGTTGCAATGCATTGAGTTTGTGTAGGTCAGAGAATAGCACAGTATAATTATTAATTAATTAATTATTATTATTAATATCTAGTTCATGATTGTGTTAATCCGATCGTTTGGGGTATAATAACATTAAAAAATTCAAAACCAATTCAAGCAGGTCTTGAGGGTATCAGCTCCTGGGAAATGTATGTACCATACCTTGTATTCATTTAGACAAAAGTGTAGAAAAAAACAGGCAAGTCATTGATTATTGAGAGACTGTATTTAGATCTAGAAGACCTTAAACAGAGTAAACCTGGAGAAAGAGAAAAAAGAAAACAAGAACAGGAAAGTCATACTCCCTTTGTTTTCACATTCAAAGTTGGCAGCATCACTGGTAAGTTTACTGCAAGTCTGTTACATTGTGAAAACAGACCTTCAGTATGGTCTACACGTTTGTTGCTTTACCCAAACTTGCAGACAAGCTTTAATGTCAGTGGAACTGTTCTTTTGTAAACTTGTGTTTTTGAACAAAGAAGTACACAGTTACAGTTCACGTGGTTATAGACAAAAACTGTGGAAACACCTGAAAGAAGTTTAAAAATTAAATAAAAATGGAATGGAACCAGATTGATGAAAGACCCAATGTGGAGCAGCTGTATGTTTGTTTGAGTGGGCTGATGTCAGAGTAACGTTTGGGATTGAGTGGGAGGCCTGCTGTGCAAGTGGATTGTAAATCTGGAACAGTGAGAACGTAGGTTGTTGGCGCAATGTCTTTTGTACATATCATGCTGGCTGAGCATCACCCTAACTGCCAACCCCCACATTCATCACAGGAAGCGGCTCAAACACCGATATTGCTGCTGTAGGCCGCACAGTGTGTTTTATCGTTCACTTCTGACATAAAGAAAGCCACGGTTCCCATGGCAACCTTTATGAAGGAGAGTAGGAGCAGTGTCATATATTGGGACAACACTCAGCCAGCATAAATCCCACCATTGTCAAAAAGACCTTTATGGCAGATCATTTATTTTTTGCAGTGGATTAATAAGGCTACCTTGTATCATTGGGAGCTGAAATGTTTGAAATATTTGCTGCGAATGACGGCAGTCAGTAAGTGTCCGCAGATGTTGTTTTGCTGACCTCGTCCTGCTTCCAATGCTTGCAGGACAAGCACAAGCCGGCTCTGGCCAAGATCTTCAGCATCATGCACAAGTCCGTGTCCGACTTCTCTCAGCGCATGCTGAATGAAATGCGCCGCCACAACTATGTCACCCCAACCAACTATCTGGAGCTGGTGTCAGGATACAAAAAGTGAGCTTTGGAAGACGTTTGTTTAATCGTAGAGTTGTTTCTAAAGACATCTGTTTAACCATGGAGTTTTTGAAGACACTTTTTAAATCTAAAAATGACATTTATTTATGTATGTGTTTTTTGTGAGGTTTTCTTTGGGGCAGGGGGGAGGTTGGGGGAAGGGGAGGGGGGGTGGGGGGGGGGCAAGATACATAATGAAAGTAATATTCTTTTTCTGTCTCTGTCTGCCTCTTTTTCTGTCTCTGTCTCATACACTTGAACGCATGCACACAGGCACACACACATGCATGCACACACACATGCATGCACACACACGTGCATGCGCACACACACACATGCACATGCGCACACACACACACACACACACACACACACATATGCATGCATGCGTATGCACACAGATGCATATGCACGCCTACTATGCTTGTGACAAAACTTTCTCTTCATCACTGCGTGCACTCCTTCCAACAACAGGCTGCTGTTTGAGAAGAAGAAGGAGCTTGGAGACGCTAGGGACAAGCTGCGTAACGGCCTGAGCAAGATTGACGACACGAGGGAGAAGGTGGAGAAGATGTCCGTGGAGCTGGAGGATGCCCGTGTCAAGGTGGCCCAGTTCCAGAAGCAGTGCGACGACTACCTCGTCATCATCGTGCAGCAGAAGCGTGAGGCTGATGAGCAGCAGAAGGTCAGTGAGCGGAGAGCGTGCTTTTTCTGTTTTCTGTCTACATGGAATGATCTTCCCCTTCCTCTCCTCTCTGGACTCATTCAAATGTAACGTGAAAACGTTTATTTTTCCAAAACTGTAGACCTGCCATGTTTTCAGCTCCATGCTTCTGTCTTCATCCATCTGAAGTCTCTGTTTGCTGTCCGTTTTAAGCTGTGTAAATTAAGCTTTGTATAGTCAGAATGCTTGTGTGTGCAGGTGCCTCTGTGTGTGTGTGTACTTACAATAAGCCTCTATGGACAAGATTTTGCACTTTACAAATACTTTAATTATTATCATTAGAACAGCAGCTGGTTGGCTATTGCACAGGGCTGTAAATCTTGGGGAGCAAGGGATTTGAGTCCTGGATGCTACATGCTGAAGGACTGTTTAAAAAAATCAAATAATCTTAGATTTGAGTCAATGCTTGCAGAGACTCTTTAGTGCCTGTCTCAACTTTTTGTGTACAGTTTTAGGAGAGTCAGCGATGCAGAGGAAGAGTACTTGCTCTCAAAAGCCAAAGTTAAACAAAATTGAGTGCGGCCGCCAAATGGATGGGTGACCATTATGTGCTGGGCTTTGGGCCTGACCTGAGATTTCTCTGGAGTTAAATTCTGTGCGGACTCTACAAAAAGTCATTTCATGAGACTATAAACTGAGGTCCCCTGTGTGTATCCACATACGAAAAGATCATATATCCATGTTGAAGATCCTGTTGTCCATGGCAGAATTCGTTGAATTATAGAAACACTGAAATAACCCAGCATGAAGTAATAGCATCAGAGTCTTCATAATGTTGATGTTGGACACTGTACACAAAAAAAGAGAAGAAGCGTGCAGCAAGATCATTGCGCAAATGAAAGATCTTGTGTCCACCTGTTGATAAGAGGAGACGTAATGGCCAGTGGCATGGAAATGCCATGATCATGCACAGCAGTAGTGAAATGATCTAAATAACAACTGGGACTGCTCCTTGTGAAAAAAGAAGAGCATTGCAGTTATTTGCAGATCAGAGGTCACAAAAGGTTAAAAAAGATCAGAGGTCACAAAAGGTTAAAAAAAGAAAGAAGATCAGAGGTCACAAAAGGTTAAAATAAAATAAAATCAGAAGTCACAATAGGTTAAAAAAAGAAAGATCAGAAGTCTCAAAAGGTTAAAAAAAAGATCAGAGATCACAAAAGGTTAAAAAAAATCAGGTCACAAAAGGTTAAATGAAATGCATGGTTTAATGGGACAGTACAGGACACGTACAAGTGTTTGGGGCAGATCCTTTTTTCAAGCAACAGACAGTTAATCTACAAACCAATGATGAAAGGAATGAGACCACTTGGCCTTTGGTTGGTTCAGCAGGAGTAGTACATAGGCTGTGTATGTCTAATTACTCCACACCTTCCCTGCACAAGTCTAGTTTAGTTATGTCGCACTGGGTAATGCAGTTTATCAGAGAAACAAGGCGAGATTTAATTTAGATGCTGTAGTGTCTTATTTTGTCATTTATTGGAAATATTTCACAGGCTAAAAGATTTTCTTCTTCTGAATGGTCACAAACTCTGTCATTTGGCTTCTGAGTGAGATTTGATTTCGATCATGTAGCGTTTTATTTTGTCATTTACTGGAAACAGTTTGCAGGCTAAAAGATTTTATTCCTGGATGATCACAGGCTCCATCATGTGGCTTCTAGCGTTGCCGCGTCCGAACCTCACTCATGTTGTTTTTCTGTGCATTTCAGTCCGTGGCCCAGAAGAGTGAGCGCATAGCGGACGAGGAAACGAAGTGTCAGCACATGGCTGACCTGGCGCAGAACGACCTCAACGAAGCTCTGCCAGCCTTGCAGGAAGCCATGCTGGTCAGTCCGCTTGATAACGTTACACTGGTATTTTTGTGAGGCGCTCAGCAGGTGTTCGTATCATATTAATATTTATACGAACACCTGTTGAGCGCCTCATGTCGAAATGAGCCGTAGGTGCTTCACAATGGCAACTGTAATGCTGTTCTCTGCTCCTGAGCAGACCCACTGTGCTCTAGTCATATGTGACTCTGAATGAGTAACTGTAGCTTTCGGCAGTGTGTTTCTGAATATTCACCAAAGTGGTTACAGCGCCGTTTGGTAGTTGCATGGCTGGTGCCACATAAAACTGCTGCAGTCTCGGTGCAGCTTCTGTGTACATCATACAACCATGCACCAGTTTATAGTGTGACTTTATTTGAAGCCACATACGTAGGATGGATGTGTGTTTAGCTGTAACCTGCCATCTGCACTTTTGGCAGAATGACCAGGATCTTTTATGTACTACTGCAGTAACACAGGGCTGGAATGGATAGTGAAATAAAAGTCAGCACAGGAAGCTGGCCCTGGAGAAAAATATTCTCCAGCTGATCCTGCCAAGACTCGAACCTGCAACCATTGGATCATGAGTCTTGTGCTCTGCCACTGAGCTATCCCCGCTCCCCGTAGATGCCATCATTTCTGTACTTTTTATTGGTTTGTTGGCTCACCGTGGAAGATGTTACTGTGTGACTACACACACTGGGACAGAATTAACTTTGGATTCAAGGTGTGAATTTACTGCGTACGCTGATCTTTCTTTGGCTGTCCTCCCTTTGTGGCACTTTTTTGGTTCTGACATTGATGATAACCCAGCACCTTGTTCCTGGCAGGCTCTGGAATCTCTGAACAAGAAGGACATGACAGAGATCAAGTCTTACGGCCGACCACCCATGCTGGTGGAGAAGGTGATGGAGGCTGTCATGATTCTGCGCGGTTCTGAGCCCACCTGGCCCGAGGCAAAGAAACAGCTTGGTGAGTCACTGGCTCCGGAAGCTGCTGGTGGCGATCAGAGCTTGTCGGAGGTGTAGGGGCGGGGCTTGTCAGAGGCGTACAGGTTGGTAATGCAGTAGGATTCTTGCCTGAGCTTTGCTATGTTTGCTCAGATTAAGGCAACCAGTTGCAGATACCATAAAAAAGTGGTGGTGGTGGTGGGTGGGCAGGGGTGTGGGGGGTGGGGGTCAGGGATGTAGCGGCACGGAAACAGCTTCGTAGGCTACCAGCATTGGGAACCGCTAGTGGTGAGATTTGTCAGAGGTGTACGTGTGCAGGTTGGTATTTCGGTACAGTTCTTGCCCTGTCTTCACTCATAGTTCAGGAGCTGTGTGAGAGTCGAGGTGGCCGTCCTGGGCTGTCCGTCCTAACAGCCTTCTGGTTTCCGTGGACGTAAAGCTATATTGAACCGTGCTTCGGCATTGGTCTCAGCTTGTCCCTAATATGTCAACTGACATCTGAGGATATTAAGCAACACTACCTACCGACCTACCTACCTACCTATCTTCACTCTGTTTCCTCAGATGAAGACAAGCAATTACAATTATAGACACCATTAGACACCATCAAAATGTGGTGGTGGTGGTGGTGTGGGATGTGTGTGGTGGGTGGGGTGGGGGGGGGGTGGGGGGGTGGGGGTGGGGGGGGGGGTGGGGGGGGGTTCAGGCGGAGGGGGACAGGGTCCATAGTGGAATCACATGGGTTGTTTGTTCAAGTATTTTCAAGTACTTGTTGTTAAAACTACTTTGGCAGATTTCAGTTAGTTTTTACAGGGCTTCAAACATTGTGATAAGATATTATGGTCCCATGTATTCACATGTTTGCAGCCAACTTACGAAGCAGGCGCAATTAATAATAACTTACTGTTATAAAGCACTCTTTTGCCCAAGAGCTCACAGCGCTTTACAAATATTGACATTTACAACAAATTACACACCCCGCCCCCCCCCAACAAAAAAAAAGAAGAAGAAGGAAAACAGTACAGCCCACGAATATACTAATGCGCTGTGCTGAAGTTGACATTCCCATTTTTGACCTCCAGGCGATCAGAACTTCCTGAAGCAGCTCATCAACTTTGACCGTGACAACATCAGCGACCGTGTTCTGAAGAAGATCGGCCAGTACTGCACCCAGTCAGACTTCCAGCCAGAGATCATCGGCCGCGTGTCCACTGCCGCCCGCTCGCTGTGCATGTGGGTCAGAGCCATGGAGACGTACGGGAGGATTTACCGTGTGGTGGAACCCAAGAGGCAGCGACTCAACGCTGCAATGTCTGCGCTGAAGGAGAAACAGGATGCGCTGGCAGACGCCAAGGCGAAACTGGCTGAGGTGAAAGATGGCGATTAAGTGTCTGCTTGTGTGTTTGTGTTGTGTGTGTGTGTGTGTGTATGTGTGTGTGTGTGTGTGTGTGTGTATGTGTGTGTGTGTGTGAATAGTGTGTGTGTGTGTGTGGTGTGTGTGTGTGTGTGTGTGTGTGGTGTGTGGTTGTGTGTGTGTGTGTGTTGTGTGTGTGTGTGTGTGTGTGTGTGTGTGTGTGTGTGTGGGAGATGGTAGAGGTAGTAGTGTGTGTGGTGTGGGTGAGAGGTGTGTGTGTGTGTGTGTGTGTGTGAGGAGAGGTGTGTGTGTGTGTGTGTGTGTGTGTGTGTGAGTGTGTGTGGCCTTGTTTGTGATGTCACTGATCAAGACTGCCGGGCACAAAACGGCAGCACTCATGGTTATGTTTTCACAACTTTCAGCTGTCAGTGTTTAACTGACTTGAGTAAAAAAACTGAAAAACTGCTGTGAATCCTTTTTTTAAAAAATCCATTCTCTCCGTAGGGCCTGCAGTGCTTGTGGTTTGGTTCCTCTGCAATAATAAATTTATGAGGACATTGCAAAAGCTTTTTCTGGAGACTAATGATTTTTTTTTAAAGTTACTGCTTCCATATCTCCACAGATTGAAGTCACGATGGCTGAGCTGAAGCCAAAGCTTTTCAGGATTCACATGGACTTTAAGTGAATATTTCCATGTCTCCAGGTTGAAGCCAGGATGTTTTAGCTGAAGGACAAACTTTTCAGGATTCACACGGACTTTAAGTGAATATTTCCATGTCTCCTGAGGTTGAAGCCAGGATGTTTTAGCTGAAGGACAAACTTTTCAGGATTCACACAGACTTTAAGTGAATATTTCTGTGTGTCCAGGTTGAAGCCAAGATGGCAGAGCTGAAGCAGCAGTATGACGAGAAACTAGCCCAGAAAGAGGAGCTGAAACGGAAGGCGGAGCACACGGAGCTTATGTTGGACCGCGCCTCGAAGCTCGTGTCAGGTCTGGCGGGTGAGCGCATCCGCTGGCTGGAAACCGTAAAGGTGGGTCTTTTGTCTCACCTAATTTGTCCTGATCAGAGGCTATTGGCATTGTCATTTTTAGCATCTTATTGTTTATAGCCAAAACTTTGGGGATAAAGCAGAATGTTTGCTGTGTTAAGTCTCATGTTAGGATTACTCACACTGTCATTGTTATTAATGGAGCAATACCTCACTGTCATAGTTATTAATGGAGTGATACCATGCTGTTATTGTTATTAATGGAGTGATACCTGACTGTCATTGTTATTAATGGAGTGATACCACGCTGTCATTGTTATTAACAGAGTGATACCATGCTGTCATTGTTATTAATGGAGAGATACCATGCTGTAGTTGTTATTAATGGAGTGAAACCTGACTGTCATTATTATTAATGGAGTGATACCATGCTGTCATTGTTATTAATTGAGTGATACCATGCTGTCATTGTTATTAATGGAGCAATACCTGACTGTCATTGTTATTAATTGAGCAATACCTGACTGTCATTATTAATGGAACGATACCATGCTGTCATTGTTATTAATGGAGCGATACCATGCTGTCATTGTTATTAATGGAGCGATACCGTGCTGTCATTGTTATTACTGGAGTAAATCTCATGTGTCTGTGTTGGCACTGTGCAGGACCTTGAAGAGAAGATGGGTTACCTGCCCGGCGACTGCCTGATTGCAGCGGCCTTCCTGTCCTACATGGGGCCCTTCCTCTCCAACTATCGTGACGAGATGGTGCAGAAGGTCTGGATGGCTGAGGTGAGGACCAGAAGCAGGAATTCTCAACTTGCTGCAGGCACTTCAGCTGCTCTTTTTATTTGATTTTTTGATTTTTTGTTGTTGTTGTTATTGGACAGGGGAGGGGGGAGGGATGGAAAACATGACATAGTTGACATTGTAATTTAATCTGTATTCTGTGAGAAGATGCAGGTCAGGCATGCACTCCATTTTTTTCAACTGTCCCGAAATGTGCGTTCATGCAGGTTCACAAGCTGGGGGTGCCCTGCGCGCCAGACTTCGATTTCTGCGACTTCATGGCCAAGCCCACGGTGGTGCGGGACTGGAACATCCAGGGGCTGCCCAATGATGGCTTCTCCACCGAGAACGGAGTCATCGTCACTCGAGGGTCCCGGTGGCCGCTGATGGTGGATCCCCAAGGTCAGGCCATCAAGTGGATCAAGAATATGGAGGCGACAAAGGTTGGTCCGGTGTCTGGGCTGGGATGGTGACTGTTGGTTTAGGTGTTTGTGGTGGGATGACAGGTGTTGGTCAGGTGTCTGTTGGGATGACAGGTGTTGGTTAGGTGTCTGTTGGGATGACAGGTGTTGGTCAGGTGTCTGCGTTGGGGTGACAGGTGTTTTTAGTCAGGTGTCTGTTGGGATGACAGGTGTTGGTTAGGTGTCTGCGTTGGGATGACAGGTGTTGGTCAGGTGTCTGTGTTGGGGTGACAGTTGTTGGTCAGGTGTCTGTTGGGATGACAGGTGTTGGTTAGGTGTCTGCATTGGGGTGACAGGTGTTGGTCAGGTGTCTGTTGGGATGACAGGTGTTGGTCAGGTGTCTGCGTTGGGATGACAGGTGTTGGTCAGGTGTCAGGGCTAGGATGACAAGTGTTAGCTTAAGTTTTGGGATGACAGGAGTTGGTCAGCTGTCTGTGTTTGGATGCCAGCTGCTGGTCAGGTGTCTATGTGGCTGACATGTGTTGGTTGGGTGTTTGTGTGTGATGAAGAGTGTTGGTAAGGTGCTTTGTGGTGTGATGAAGAGTGTTGGTTAGGTGCTTGTGGTGGGATGAAGAGTGTTGGTAAGGTGCTTGTGGTGGGATGAAGAGTGTTGGTAAGGTGCTTGTGGTGGGATGAAGAGTGTTGGTAAGGTGCTTGTGGTGGGATGAAGAGTGTTGGTAAGGTGCTTGTGGTGGGATGAAGAGTGTTGGTAAGGTGCTTGTGGTGGGATGAAGAGTGTTGGTAAGGTGCTTGTGGTGGGATGAAGAGTGTTGATCAGTGTCTCTGTTAACATGTATGGAGGACATTTCTTTCTTTGCTATGTTGACATGGGATATTTTTCAGATGCCACTGGAACTTTACCGTTTAGTACCAGTGTCAATTACCTGAACCTTATTTCACAATCCTGGCAACAGTTGGAGGGTTAACTTGAAATCTATCATGACTCTGGCTTTTCGTGACTAATGACACATGTCTGGACTTGGCAAGAACATTTGTGTTGGCCTTTTTTTATCATTCTGTATTATAGCAAAGTCCTTCAAACCCTGCATGGTGATAATAGTCTCCGTCAAGCTTTACAGCCTTGTACTTGTTTTCATAACTTTGAGACACTGTCAAGGTCATGGAAGAGTGAAAGTAATCAAAGTAGTTCTTTGCTCCATTTATTTTCGCGACACATCTCCAGTTTCAAGAATCACCCTGATAACCATCCTGGTTGACTGGGCGTAAAAAAGCCAAGTTAGTTATTTCAGTTTTGAGTGCGCGTCAGCTTAGCATTAACCCTTCAGCTTTTTGTTGTTGCTTTAATTGAAGGTTTAAGACAGGGCTGGTTGTTTGCAGGGTCTGAAGGTGATCGACTTGCAGCAGTCGGACTTCATGCGCACCCTGGAGACGGCCATTCAGTTTGGTCTGCCTGTGCTGCTGCAGAACGTGCAGGAGAAGCTGGACCCTTCGCTTGACCCAGTGCTCACCAAGTCACTCATGAAGATCGGTCAGTGTCGCACCTGTCAGTGCTTGGCCCTTCCGGCGCTGTGCGTCGTCTCCCGTCACTGTGGTCTTTCATCAGGGTGATCTCTTGTCAGTGTGGTCTGTCATCAGGGTGGTCTTTCATCAGGGTGGTTCCTTCTCTCATCAGGGTGGTCTGTCATCAGTGTGGTCTCTTGTCAGGGTGGTCTGTCATCAGGGTGGTTTCTTCTCTCATCAGGGTGGTCTTTTCTCTCACCAGGATGATCTCTCATCAGTGTGGTCTCTCCTCTCATGGGGGTGATTTTTCCTCTCATCAGGGTGGTCTGTCATCAGTGTGGTCTCTTGTCAGGGTGATCTCTCATCAGGGTGATGTATCATCAGAGCGATCTGTCATCAGTGTGGTCTCTTGTCAGGGTGATCTCTCATCAGGGTCATGTATCATCAGAGCGATCTGTCATCAGTGTGGTCTCTTGTCAGGGTGATCTCTCATCAGGGTCATGTATCATCAGAGCGATCTGTCATCAGTGTGGTCTCTTGTCAGGGTGATCTCTCATCAGGGTCATGTATCATCAGAGCGATCCATCATCAGGGCAGTCTCATCAGGGTGGTCTGTAATCAGCGTGGTATTTTATCAGGGTGGTTTCATCAGGGTGATCTCTCACCAAGGCGATGTATCACCAGGGTGGTCTCATCAGAGTGATGGGAGGTCTGTCATCAGGGTGGTGTTACATCAGCATGGTCTGTCAGCAAGGTGATCTCTCATCAGGGTTGTCTTTCATCAGGGTGGTCTCTCATCAGGGTTGTCTGTCATCAGGGTGGTCTCTCATCAGGGTGGTCTGTCATCAGGGTGGTCTATCATCAGGGTGGTCTATCATCAGGGTGGTCTTTCATCGGGGTGGTCTATCATCAGGGTGGTCTATCATAAGAGTGGTCTGTCATCAGGGTGGTCTGTCATAAGAGTGGTCTATCATCAGGGTGGTCTATCATCAGGGTGGTCTTTCATCAGGGTGGTCTGTCATCAGGGTGGTCTATCATCAGGGTGGTCTCTCATCGGGTGGTCTTCATCAGGGTGGTCTATCATAGAGTGGTCTGTCATCAGGGTGGTCTTCATAAGAGTGGTCTGTCATCAGGGTGGTCTGTCATCAGGGTGGTCTATCATAAGGTGGTCTGTCATCAGGGTGGTCTATCATCAGGGTGGTCTGTCATCAGGGTGGTCTGTCATCACGAGGGTCTTTCATCCAAGGATCCATCATACTTCTTAAGAAGTAATTTGGATTGTCTTGGCAACATTGTTTGAAGGGATCGGGGTGGGTGGGTGGGGGGGGGGGGGGGGGTTACAGTTGGGATTTCATTGTCTTGGCTTGTGGTGCATTAGTTTTCAGGGTTTTGTGATGGTTTGTTTCAGGTGGCGCCCTCATTATTCGTCTGGGTGACAAGGAAGTGGAGTACAACCCCGACTTCCGATTCTACATCACCACCAAGATGTCCAACCCCCACTACACGCCCGAGACATCCACAAAGACCACCATTGTCAACTTTGCTGTCAAAGAGCAGGGTTCGTCTCAAAATATTGCTTGTTGTGAACTGACTGAAGAGACACCTTCCACTACTTCCGACCCTAGACCCCCCCACCCCGCACCCGCTTCCCCTACTATTATTTCTATCTCTGTATCAAACACAAAAATATTCTCTGTTTTTGCTGTCATTGGCATTGTAGTTTTCTTTTTCTCTCCTTTGGTGTTGAGTCACTGTTGACCAATGGGAGTTCACTTGTTTTACTCACTCTCCACTGACATGCTGCTTGTCATGAAAAGATTGTGTTACTCGTAGCTGGAAGACTGTCTTACTTATAGCCAGTCTTTGTCTACCCATTGGTGTTAGGGTGTCCAAAAGTGGAGAATTGTATGATGACAGACGTAGATTGCATCTCGTGAATTGGTGCTCGAAACACCTGTAGGGTGTTTTGGTGTATGGAGGTGGAGAATTGTATGACAACAGACATAGATGTTACCTGATGGGTGTGAAGGTACCTGAATGTGGAGAATTGTATGACAACAGACAAAGATGTTACCTGTTGGGTGTGAGGGTACTTACCTGTTGGGTGTGAGGGTACCTACCTGTTGGGTGTGAAGATACTTACCTGTTGGGTCTACCTGTTGGGTGTGAGGGTACTTACCTGTTGGGTGGGAGGGTACCTACCTGTTGGGTGTGAGGGTACTTACCTGTTGGGTGTGAGGGTACTCTACCTGTTGGGTGTGAGGGTACCTACCTGTTGGGTGTGAGGGTACTTACCTGTTGGGTGTGATGGTCTTACCTGTTGGGTGGAAGGGTACCTACCTGTTGGGTGTGAGCTGTTGGGTGGGAGGGTACCTACCTGTTGGGTGTGAGGGTACATACCTGTTGTGTGTGAGGGTACTTACCTGTTGGGTGTGAGGGTACCTACCTGTTGGGTGTGGTACTACCTGTTGGGTGTGAAGGTACCTACCTGTTGGGTGTGAGGGTACCTACCTGTTGGGTGTGAGGGTACCTACCCGTTGGGTGTGAGGGTACCTACCTGTTGGGTGTGAGGGTACCTGAACGTGGAGACTTGTGTAACAACAGGTCTGGAGGCGCAGCTGCTGGGTATCGTGGTGCGGAAGGAGAGGCCTGAACTTGAGGAGCAGAAAGACAACCTGGTGAGAAGCATCGCTGCTGGCAAGAAGAAGCTGAACGAGTGTGAAGACGAAATCCTCAGGTGAGAGCGTAATGAAGTCCCACTTTGTAGCTGGTAGTCAGGGAAAAGGAAACTGGCCTCCTCACAGTGCTCCTGTAGCGGGGTGCTATGGCTGCAGAAATTATGGACCCACCTGCTGAGGATCCAGGGCGCTCAAAGTTTCACCCTTTTCAGCCAGGGTCAGAATAATGGCATTGCGTGCTTTCTCTGCTGCCAGCAATTACGATTTTCAGGTGTGGCTAACACAGTTTCCTATGGGGGTTGGCAAAATAAAAGGGGTCACCCTGCTTCTCTGCTTGTCACCAAAAGCAATTCATTCAGGTTCCCATGTTGGGAACCTGCGGAATATAAACAGGCTCTAGAACATCAGTTTGTGTATCATAACACAGTGAACCTGACTTTCACTTGAGGTTTAATCAAGTGTGTTTTGACCTTGTGCCTTTTAAGGACATACATTATTGAATACATTGTGATGAACTTTGGCAAAATGTGAGCATTTTTATATAAGAAAAAATCCTGCCCCACCCTGACTTTGCTCACCTTAGCCCCACAAATGATTTGGGCTAGTGGAAATAGCTCACTCAGAATTACTTGGTAGAGAAAATGTTAACCGTACTTACATCATTTATTTGGGTAGGGGCGTAATGCCTGGCATGTTGAATGGTTGCATTTTCATGTTTACGCAGGCTGCTGAATGAGACGAAAGGATCACTGCTGGATGACGAGCAGCTGGTGAACACGCTGCAGACATCCAAGACCACCTCCCAGGAGGTCTCGGAGCAGCTCCAGATCTCTGAACAGACTGAGATCAAGATTGACGCTGCCAGAGAGGTCAGGGCTGGATTGATTTCTTCTCTCCGTCTGTCTGTCTGTTGTTTGTCTTTATCAGTATGTTTATTTTCTTTTGCGGTGTTTGC
Organism: Alviniconcha marisindica; assembly: GCA_018857735.1. Taxonomy (NCBI): domain Eukaryota; kingdom Metazoa; phylum Mollusca; class Gastropoda; family Provannidae; genus Alviniconcha; species Alviniconcha marisindica. Next base: position 351,525 of record JABMCL010000214.1, on the reverse strand, counting down.
TTTTTTGTCGTGGTTATTATTCTCCTCTGCTTCTGTGCCGTGTCTTTTTTTGGTTTCCTTCTGTTTCCTTGTTTATCAACACACAAGGGAGTTAATTAGCGCTTGAAAGGCATCACACAAACACAACAACAAAGCCTGGAGTGGCCTACAGTAACTCTCACCAGGCACGTGAGTAAATACAAGGCACAAAAACTCCACCGGAGGTACATCCTTATTTTCTTCTCTCTTGTCTACATTGGTTTCTTTCTATTTCTGTCTGTTTGTCTTTGTTTGTCTGTGCCTGTTTGTATGTCAGTCTGTCAACCTTTCTCTTTCTTTCTCTTCTCAGTTGCTTAGAGTGAGAGTTTTTACATCACATGATTGTGAAGTCATCAGCTTCAAATCTCTGTGGAATATTATGTCATGGTGAAGCTCCTGCTCTGTCACTTCATGTGGAGCTTTTACATCACATGAATGTGAAGTCATCAGCTTGAAATCTCTGTAGAATATTATAAAATAATATTCTGTCATGGTGAAGCTCATGCTCTGTCACTTCATGTGGAGCTTTTACATCACATGAGTGAAGTCATCAGCTTGAAATCTCAGTAGAATATTATAAAATAATATTCTGTCATGGTGAAGCTCAATCATGCTCTGTCACTTCATGTGGAGCTTTTACATCACATGAATATGAAGACATCAGCTTGAAATCTCTGTAGAATATTATAAAATAATATTCTGTCATGGTGAAGCTCATGCTCTGTCACTTCATGTGGAGCTTTAACATCACATGAATGTGAAGTCATCAGCTTGAAATCTCTGTAGAATATTATAAAATAATATTCTGTCATGGTGAAGCTCAATCATGCTCTGTCACTTCATGTGGAGCTTTTACATCACATGAATGTGAAGTCATCAGCTTGAAATCTCTGTAGAATATTATAAAATAATATTCTGTCATGGTGAAGCTCATGCTCTGTCACCTCATGTGGAGCTTTTACATCACATGAATGTGAAGTCATCAGCTTGAAATCTCTGTGGAATATTATGTCATGGTGAAGCTCATGCTCTGTCACTTCTTGTGGAGCTTTTACATCCCATGAATGTGAAGTCATCAGCTTGAAATCTCTGTGGAATATTCTGTCATGGTGAAGCTCTGCTCTGTCACTTCATGTGGAGCTTTTACATCGCATGAATGTGAAGTCATCAGCTTGAAATCTCTGTAGAATATTATGTCGTGGTGAAGCTCGTGCTCTGTCACTTCATGTGGAGCTTTTACATCGCATGAATGTGAAGTCATCAGCTTGAAATCTCTGTGGAATATTATGTCTGGTGAAGCTCGTGCTCTGTCACTTCATGTGGAGCTTTTACATCGCATGAATGTGAAGTCATCAGCTTAAAATCTCTGTAGAATATTATGTCGTGGTGAAGCTCGTGCTCTGTCACTTCATGTGGAGCTTTTACATCGCATGATGTGAAGTCATCAGCTTGAAATCTCTGTAGAATATTATGTCATGGTGAAGCTCGTGCTCTGTCACTTCATGTGGAGCTTTTACATCACATGAATGTGAAGTCATCAGCTTGAAATCTCTTTTAGAATATTATGTCATGGTGAAGCTCAATGCTCTGTCACTTCATGTGGAGCTTTTACATCACATGAATGTGAAGTCATCAGCTTGAAATCTCTGTAGAATATTATAATAATATTCTGTCATGGTGAAGCTCAATCATGCTCTGTCACTTCATGTGGAGCTTTTACATCACATGAATGTGAAGTCATCAGCTTGAAATCTCTGTAGAATATTATAAATAATATTCTGTCATGGTGAAGCTCATGCTCTGTCACTTCATGTGGAGCTTTTACATCACATGAATGTGAAGTCATCAGCTTGAAATCTCTGTAGAATATTATGTCATGGTGAAGCTCATGCTCTGTCACTTCATGTGGAGCTTTTACATCACATGAATGAGAGTCATCAGCTTGAAATCTCTGTAGAATATTATGTCATGGTGAAGCTCGTGCTCTGTCACTTCATGTGGAGCTTTTACATCACATGAATGTGAAGTCATCAGCTTGAAATCTCTGTAGAATATTATGTCATGGTGAAGCTCGTGCTCTGTCACTTCATGTGGAGCTTTTACATCGCATGAATGTGAAGTCATCAGCTTGAAATCTCTGTAGAATATTATGTCGTGGTGAAGCTCGTGCTCTGTCACTTCATGTGGAGCTTTTACATCACATGAATGTGAAGTCATCAGCTTGAAATCTCTGTAGAATATTATGTCGTGGTGAAGCTCGTGCTCTGTCACTTCATGTGGAGCTTTTACATCACATGAATGTGAAGTCATCAGCTTGAAATCTCTGTAGAATATTATAAAATAATATTCTGTCATGGTGAAGCTCATGCTCTGTCACCTCATGTGGAGCTTTTACATCACATGAATGTAAAGACATCAGCTTGAAATCTCAGTAAAATATTATAAAATAATATTCTGTCATGGTGAAGCTCAATCATGCTCTGTCACTTCATGTGGAGCTTTTACATCGCATGAATGTGAAGTCATCAGCTTGAAATCTCTGTAGAATATTATAAAATAATATTACGTCATTGTGAAACTTGTGCTCTGTCACTTTCATGTCTGTACCTGCTTTCGTTCCTCATCAGGGGTACCGGCCATGCGCACAGCGCACCTCCATCCTGTTCTTTGTTCTGAACGACATGGGTCGCATCGACCCCATGTACCAGTTCTCCCTGGATGCCTACATTGAGCTCTTCATCATGTCCATCGAGAAGAGCCAGCGCAGCTCCAAACTGGAGGAACGCATCATCAACCTCAACGACTACCACACCTACGCTGTCTACAGGTGAATGAATCAGTCAGGCTTCTTGTTTCCTCAGCCCTTTTTGCTGCCAAACTTGCTTGCTTTTGTTGTGTCAGGATATTCGTACCTGTGTGATATGTCAGGGGATATTTTAACATGGAGCCTGAGGACAAAAAAAAGAAAGAAAAAGGTATTGGATGTTTTCTTTCTTTTTGATTTTGAAGTTGCTTATGTTCTTGTTTTTGTTCTTCATTGTTTTTAGATTTCGAACTTGAAGAAAGGTTGGGTTGGTAGTTGAGTACATTTTATTTTTCACCCTGAAGGATTTTTGTGATGCTGAAGTTATGTTCTTGTTTTTGTTCTTCGTTGTTTTTAGATTTGGAACTTGAACATAGGTTGGGTTGATAGTTGAGAACATACAAATTGTTTAACTCAAAGGATTTTCAAGTCAGAAGGAAAAGGGTGAGATGTTTGCACATGCAGCTGTTTTCCACCACTTTAATGCCTACTGCCATCTGCCATTGAGGCTGGTGAAGTTTCACCAACCAGGGTACTGATGGTTCCCTCCAACCACTACCTTAATTGGTGTATCGCCATAGGTGTCCAAAAGTGTCAGCTAATGGACAGTTTTTCATTGATGCTCAAATGGCAATAAGTTTGTAACCACACAGACAACTCAGATTAAATCATAGTGCTTTTTTCTTATAACTGCTCACAATGCTTACACGGCACTAACAAAACCAAAATAGTCCGCATCGAGATGGAACGAATTTTCTGCCCATGGCAGATGCACCTGATATTTACATGCATGTTTCAACACTATGCTGCTTCCACGGTCATCTAAAGAACTTTTAGCAAGTTCTACTCTGACAGCATGGGACTTCTATACAGGTGATTTAAGTGGACAGAGGTGCGGAGAAATGGAGTGGTGCAACCAGTTACAGCAAAGTTTGGAGGAAGGGTGCTGGAAGCTAGGCCTGGAGTGTTTGTGTCGGAAGTGATGACTGATTGGTCGCTGTTCCTCTCACCAGGTACACCTGCCGTGGTCTCTTTGAGAAGCATAAGCTCCTGTTCTCCTTCCAAATGTGCGCCAAGATTCTGGAGCATGCTGGGAAGCTCAACATGGATGAGTACAACTTCTTCCTGCGTGGTGGAGTGGTACGTACACTCGTGGACAGTTTCATATTATGCAAGCTTGTGTCATTGATGAGAAATGTTTTGGATTTTGAACTTCCTTAAGAAAGCTTGTGATGTTCAGATTTTTTTGATTATTTTTTAACCCTTTCATCCCCAGAAGTGCAGAAGCACACTGCAGCTCGGAATCAGCTGTGCAGGAGTGCTGCATTGCAGATCACTACCTGCCTGCTTTATACTGCTGTATCTTCTCAGCCACTCGTCCAGTCTTATTTATCTATACATCAGTTAAAGACAGTTGAATCAAGCAAAAAATGGACCGGTTCATTTTCAGAGTAAAGTAAAATTTTGATGTCACAGAGCTGATAGAATGCAAATGTTTAATGTTTTTGCCTGATTTGTTTACAATTCATTCATGACAAAGTCAGCAATGAAAATCTGAAACTGAACCACTGCCACTGTCAGCAGCAAGTACATTCAGTGACTGGTCGCCCGTAACCATACTCACTGCCTGCTCCATACTGCAACGAACAGTTGCATGTGAGAAAAAGCTCGCTGGAGAACTGAGCCATTTTTGCAAGTCAGAAAAATATTGAAAACACAGTAAAAATTAATGACTGCAAAGAGATTTCAGTGCCAAACAAAAGCCGGTTTTGTTTTTGTCACATGACTAACTTCTGGACCATGTGTGGTTTTATTTGCCGATTGGCGACTATGGCGTTCTGGCTGTAAGTTGCTGCTCGGCAACTTTAGCGACAAAAGGTTTAATTAAAAATATCCTTTTTAGGTAATTTAGGTAGCATGCTTATTGCAGGATCTTTTTTAGGCAATTGGGTAATACATCCATACTGCAGGATCTTTTTTCTCTCTGAAAGGGAAGAATTATCACTGACTATGTATGCTGGGTGGTTGTTTCTCTGATTTTCTTTCTTTAATTGCACATTCTAAACTTTTGCTTTGATTACAATACAGACTAGCTTTGTTCAGTAAGTTTGGTTAACTTGCTTATTTAATATGTCAACACACAACGTGCAAATGTTTGGGGTAAGCCCCTTTTTCAAGTGACAAACAACAGTTAAATGATAAAAAATTTAAACTGTAGGCCACTTATCCACTTTCAGTTTCACTTTGTGTTGGTGTCCAGTGTTGGGACATTCTTCCACAACCACAACCAAAAGCGGATAAGTAGCCTACATTTAAACACTGCTGTTTTCTTGCTTGAAAAAGGGCTTACTCCCCAAATTCACACATTGTGTGTCTTGCCATAATGGATAAGGGTTCTTGTTAACTTTTCATGCATTTGGATCTTATTGTACAATGCTAGTAGTCGTCCCGGTTTCAGATTCTGTGGTTGACTTGCAGCACACGCAATGTTGTTTGGATAGAGTTTATGACGTGGTCTTTTTTTAACTGCTGAACATTTTTATTTCTGGCACCCGTGACCCACCAGGTGGTGAAAGCAGTAAGTGAACAGCTGTGTACAACGTGTTGTTTTGGTGGAGAGTTTTGAGTCTAAATGTCGGGTGGAATGTCAAAGGCTGATTGTCCTGTTGGGGAGGTCTGACTGGTGTGGTGGCCTATTTTTCTGTTTGATGTACTCTTCCTGCTTGTTTCTGCACAATCATCTTGTTTGTTGGATGTTAGATGTGTGTGTTCTTTAATTGTACTTTTTGAAACTCCCACCCCCCCTTCTCCAACTTCAAGGGATTCGTTATTCGGACTCTCTTTGTGTAAGCTGGCACTGCCGTAACTTCCTGAGACAATGAGCAACTGTCGCAGAAGGTTTGTGTCCTGGATGATCTGAAGTGTTGAGGAGCTTGAGACGTTATATGCGTGCGCAAAGCCAAGATCATCACACCATTGACTACTTGGTGGAGAGAGGCGCAGGAAAAGGACGGGCTTGGCAGTGTTCCCTGAAAAGGCTGAGGAAGAGCCGTCATCGCTGAGACCAACGCTGGAACTGTACTTAAAGGCAACGCTGAGAAAACCTCTGAGAGGTTGGGTGGAGTGCATGCAGGCTTTCGTGAACTGAAGGGAACTTAGCATTAAGTGGATCAGTACCAACCACAAGGGCATGGTGTGAAACTCCAGTATACTTTTGCTTTGTCGAACTGATGCCGAAAGACACCTTTACCGAAGACCTCAGTTTACACACTTGTTACCTTCATCTTCCGCCCCCCATCTGTCCGTCTGCGGTTGTGTGTGACAGAATCCTGGCAGCTGTGCTTTTGTTTCGGTCTTGTCCAGTTCTCTTGGTGTGGTTGAAAATGGTGGTTTATAGACGTGTGCTTTGAATTGATATATATGCGGCCATTGTTGTGTCTGTGAGCCTTCTCCAACGCAAAATAATGATATGGATCTCTTTTAGTGTTTGCTCCAGCTGAAATATAATCACTGATTTAAAAAAAGTCACACACACACACACACACACACACACACACACACACACACACACACACACACACACACACACACAAAAGGGAGGGGGGGGGACAGGGAGGTTTAAGCTGTGGCACTAAAGATATAATTATATGGTATAAGTCAGGACTTAGTGCAATGGAGAAAAGAAAAAAAAGGTTGTGCAATTTCTCTCTCTCTCTCTCTCTCTCTCTCTCTCTCTCTCTCTCTCTCTCTCTCCTCTCTCTCTCTCTCTCCTCTCTCTCCCTTCTCTCTCCTCTCTTTCTCTCCTCTCTCTCTCACTCTCTTTCCCTCTCTCTCTCTCTCTCCTCATCTCTCTCTCCTCCTCTCCTCTCTCTCTCCCCCCCTCTCTCTCTCCCCCCTCTCTCCCCTCTCTCTCCCACTCTCTCTCTCTCCTCCCCCTCTCTCCCCCCCCCCCCTCCTCTCTCTCTCTCTATTTTGTTACAATTTTCTGGTGTCCACATTTTCTTGGTGTTGTTTGCTGTTGTTATTGTGTTGCTGTTGATATAGCACTGCTATTACATTTCAAACAAAGGGTAGTATGTTTGTTTGTTTTTAACATCAGATTGACATATTCATTGTTGGATGATCAGTTCTAAGTTTGGTGTCTGTTTGGCTACCGTTCTCACAGGTATTAGTATGAGCACCATTATTCAGAAGGAAATTGTGCAGATTGTGAATTGCAGCTTTTGTATATTAATGCAAAACTGTGTGTGTGTGGTGGAGGGAAGGGGTGGGGTGGGGAGGGGGGAGGTTGAAATTTATGTTTAAGCATTGTAAAGGGGGTGGGTGAAAACTGTCAGCAGGAATTTTGTGATTTAGACTCATTTTGTGTTAGTTTGTGCTGCTGTGAACTTGTTCATTTGTGAAACTTTCTGAAGCAGTTAAGTTCCAGAGCATCAGTGAAGCAGTGAATAAATCATGTACTGTGAACACTTCACCAGTATGCTTAACACCAAAAGAAACCGACCATGAGTTGTGATATATTTCGTGCTCACTTTTTTTTCTCTCCAACATTTGGACCATAACATTTTATCCAGATGGCATGATGTCAATGAGTATAAATATTTTGTAGTGTGGTAATGTAAGTTTGATCATTAGTGAAACTGCCTCACATGATGAGATGAAACATAAAACAACTGAATAAAAGATGTAATCACTTCTCAGTCATGTTTGACCCCAGAAGAGGCTGACCTTGAGGTTTGGCGGTCTTCCTGCTCTAATTTATTTTCCAGCTTTCGGACTGTACTATGCAGTAATGGTAATAATTACAGCACTTTACTCATTTATGCTTACATGTTACATACCATGTGACAGCTCAGTCCTTCCAGTGAACCATAGAGAGTTGGGGGCTGCGGGTCACCTGAGCAGCTACAGCCAATCAGAACATTGCAAATTGATATTCTGTGTGAAAAACCTGAAGAATGGATGCCATTTTTTTTTCATCATTTCAAGCTAAGTCATAGCAGTGTTGTGAAAAACGGGTTGGTTCCAAGCAAAACCTTCAAAATGAGTAATGGCGCATGCTCACTGATCACAAGAGATATCAGCTGCAACAAAATAAAGCAAATGGTGCCCTATTTGTGGGTGCTAGTGAAGGATTCTGCAAAAGCAACATTCATTTGAATGCTGGAATCTGGCTCAAACCATTTAGCATTCCACAAGTCAGTTGCAGAGCCACAAGGCGGTCAGATTGAAAGTTTGCTTGGAGGGAGGCTACCTCAGAGCAGAATCCTTTTGTTATACCCTCCAACTAGTCACAGTGCGTCAGTATGTACATTATCAACCATCAGGTGATGGACAGAGACAACCAGATGGACAACCCTTGCACGGGCTGGCTGTCGGACAGCGCTTGGGACAACATCACCGAGCTGGACAAACTGACAAACTTCCATGGCATCATCACCTCCTTTGAGCAGTACCCCCGCGACTGGAACATCTGGTACACTTCCGCCACGCCAGAGACCACGGGACTGCCTGGTGAGTTTCTGACAGTTTTGGATGAGTGGGCTGTGCCATTTTTAGGGGTGTTAGCTGCCTGCACCTGTGATGTGGCAGGCCTTAGCACAGTTTAGAATTCAGGTTTAATAATAATAATATATTATTTATGGCACCCCATCTCGTAAGAGCCCAGATCGCTTACATAGATATAAGGATACACTCATTTCATCATGCACACCCAGATGCTCGTGCGCACACACCCAGATGCAGACAAACACACGCACACACGCATGCACACACACACACACACGCATACCCATACACACAACAAATACATGCATTGCTGGTGATGGATTGGTAAAACAGCAGATCAGCATGCAGAGTTTCAGTGAAGCCATTTTGCAGCGATGGATTCTGTTCTCCCTGCAATTTACACCTGTTCACTGTATTTTCAGGGGAATGGGACAACGCTTGCAACGAGCTGCAGCGCATGCTGTTGGTGCGTTCTCTGCGTCCCGACAGAGTGTCGTTCTGTGCAACTTCCTTCATCGTGAACAACCTGGGCTCCCGCTTCGTGGAGCCGCCAGTGCTGGACATGCAGCAAGTGGTGGACGACTCTACCACCAAAACACCCCTCATCTTTGTCCTCTCTCCTGGCGTGGTATGTGTCCAGCTGTCTCTGTCCCTCATCTTTGTCCTCTCTCTCTTGGTGTGGTATGTGTCCAGCTG
>JABMCL010000214.1:335000-337500 GCA_018857735.1 Alviniconcha marisindica | reverse complement strand
AACACTAATTATGCCCCCAGCCAAGATCAATTAGTATTTCTGCCTGAACATTTCACGATAGTTGTGGCACGCGGCATTGCCTTTGGTTTCTGATGTGGGTTTTTTGTATGCGGCAGGGATTGAAAGCCAACCTGAAGCGCCTGTACAACCTGGTGACGGAGCAGCAGTTTGTGCGCTGTCACAAGCAGGAGAAGTACCGCAAGCTTCTCTTCTGCCTCTGCTTCTTCCACTCCGTGCTGCTGGAGAGACGCAAGTTCCTCATGCTGGGCTGGAACATTGCCTACGAGTTCAACGACTCAGACTTTGAGGTGGGTTTGTCGCTGTGGTGTGCTTTCTTGAACTTTTAGTGAGGGATGGGGTGGGTGGGGGGTGCTTCTTCCACCCCTGTGCTGCTGGAGAGACGCAAGTTCCTCATGCTGGGCTGGAACATCTCCTACGAGTTCAGTGACTCAGACTTTGAGGTGGGTTTGTCGCTGTGGTGTGCTTTTTGGGGGGATGGGGTAGGGTGGGGGTTTTTTTTTTTTTTTCTTTCTTTCTGTGTGTTGGAGAGACGGTTGGGTGGTGTTGGGGGGGGGAAGAAAATCCCCCTTACGAGGTTCATTGAAGCAGAGTTTGAGGTGGGTTTGTCGCTGTGGTGTGCTTTCTTGAACTTTTAGTGAGGGATGGGGTATGTGGGGGAGGTTTCTTCCAATCTGTGCTGCTGGAGAGACGCAAGTTCCTCATGCTGGGCTGGAACATCGCCTACGAGTTCAACGACTCAGACTTTGAGGTGGGTTTGTCGCTGTGGTGTGCTTTCTTGAACTTTTAGTGAGGGATGGGGTATGTGGGGGATGTTTCTTCCAATCTGTGCTGCTGGAGAGACGCAAGTTCCTCATGCTGGGCTGGAACATCGCCTCGAGTTCAACGACTCAGACTTTGAGGTGGGTTTGTCGCTGTGGTGTGCTTTCTTGAACTTTTAGTGAGGGATGGGGTATGTGGGGGATGTTTCTTCCAATCTGTGCTGCTGGAGAGACGCAAGTTCCTCATGCTGGGCTGGAACATCGCCTGCGAGTTCAGTGACTCAGACTTTGAGGTTGGTTTGTCACTGTGGTGTACTTTTTGGGGGGATAGGTGGAATGGATAAGATTGGTTTTTTCTTTTCTTTTTTTCTTTCTTTTTCTTTCGTGTGTGTTTGGGGTGGGTGGGTGGGTGGTGTTTGGAGGTTGGGGAGGGGAGTAGGAATCCGCTTCGATCAGTATGGTTACATTGTAAGCAGCAGTTGTTCTTAAGTGCCATATCTAAACACTCTTTTACTTATTTAAGTGTCAGTATTGTGATAATCACCATTTGAGCTCCGACTGTCATAGCAGCAGCATCATTGTCAGTGTAGACGGATGGTTGTAAAAGTATTAATTGCTACTCGATTGCATCATTATTGTGAACAGTTACTCAATTTCATCATTATTGTGAACAGGTTACTCAGTTGCATCATTATTGTGAACAGGTTACTCAGTTGCATCATTATTGTGAACAGGTTACTCAGTTGCATCATTAGTGTGAACAGGTTACTCAGTTGCATCATTAGTGTGAACAGGTTCATCGCATCATTATTGTGAACAGGTTTCAGAGAATTTGCTGAGTCTGTACCTTGACGGCTATGATGAAACTCCTTGGGATGCTCTCAAGTACCTTATCGCTGGCATCAACTACGGTGGTCACGTCACTGACGACTGGGATCGGCGTCTGCTGATGACATACATCAACGACTTCTTCATGGACAACGCTCTGACCCAGGCATTCTTCAAGTGAGTTGCAGGACCCTCTACATGGAATGACCTTCCCCTTCATGTCTGAAAAATCTCTACAAGGAATGGAATGACTTTTCTCTTTCTCTCTGAACCCCCTCCCCCCATGGGATGGCCTCCCTTTCTCTGAACCCCCCCCCCCCCCCCCCCCCCATGGAATGACCTGCCATCCTCTGACCCACCCACCCTTATGGAATGACCTTCCCCTTCTTCTCTGCCCCCCCTTATAGAATGACCTTGCCCTTCATCTCTGACCCCTCCTTTATGGAATGACCTTTCCTTTCCTCCCATCCCTTCCCCTTCCTCTGACCCCCCTCTGGAATGACCTTCCCTTCTCTGACCCCCCCCCCCCCCAACCCCCTTATGGAATGACCTTCCCCTTCCTCTGACCCCCCCCCCTTATGAATGACTTTCCCTTCCTCTGACCCCCTTAAATGACCTTCCTTCTTCTGAACCCCCCCCCCCCCCTTATAATGACCTCCCCTTCCTCTGACCCCCCCCAATGATTCATAAAAATGACCTTCCTTCCTCTCTGAACCTCCCCCCACCCCCCCTCAACCCTCCCCACGAATGCCCTCCCTTTTCCTTCCCCTTCTACTCTGAAAACAGCAACAAGCGGCATTATGTATGTGGGTGCTAAATAAGTCACGCTGAGAGGCAACCAAGGCGCATGGCAATAACACGGCAGTCGTTTGCAAAGAACAGGAGTTAGCGTT
>JABMCL010000214.1:310000-330000 GCA_018857735.1 Alviniconcha marisindica | reverse complement strand
CCCGACAGAACAGCGTGAGTGTCTCGCTGTGTCTCGCTGTGTCTCGCTGCTGGCTAAGTTGTGACACACAACACTGCTGTGTCTTCTCTTGTGATTGGTTGCTACTCATTCCTTAGTTTCCTCCTCCTCCTCCATCTTCCTTTGACAGGGTTCCCAATCATTGTTTTGGTTGCTGTGCTGCTTTCTGTAGGGGTTGTGGTTTCTGTGCGACCAGCCGTTAGGCTTTCTTCAGGGATGCGGGATCTTTGGTGTGCACAGTGATGTTAGTGTGGGTGTGCACAGTGATGTTAGTGTGGGTGTGCACAGTGATGTTAGTGTGGGCTGTGCACATGAAGGCAAGACTGGCTCAAGTGTTGACTGGGAAGAAGCGAAAGAAGCTCTTCACCTTGCCTCGACTTGGAGTCACACCCATGCTCGCTGCTGTCAGTGAATTACAGCTTAGCACGCTCGGACTGTAGAGGATTATGGGCTGTCAGTCATCCGAGCAGTTTCAGCCAATCAGAATGTCACAAGTAATATTCCCCGCGAAAAGCCTGAATAGTGACTGCTGTGCCTGGCTCACAAAGTTTAAGGCTTAGCAACAGAGTGAGAGACTATGGATTCCAAACAGAACCTTCAAAATAAGTAAAAGTTATAGCTAGTTCATTGACAACAAATAGCAGCTGCAACCAGATTAGGCAAATTACATTGATTTTTCTGCCTCACGTCATTACCGTCCCACCAGTCAACACAGCACCGCATGGCGGCCAAATCGAAAGCTTGTGGGAACATAACCGTGAGAGGTGGAGCTTAGAGCTCTGCATGAAACTTTCTATTAAGCCATGGCTCCTGGGTATATGCAGCTGGATAGCTGGTTCAGCCAGGTGCACTGAGACCACAGTAGTTCACCCACTTGTGTCACAAAGGTCTCACGTCTGGTAGCGCCACAGAGGGAACAGAAACAGCTTTGCTTTCTAATGAATATGTTTATCTTTTGAAAGATGTAATGATGTGGGTGTGGCTTTGAAGACTTTCGGATTACATGTATTCATAAATTATTGAGGTCAGATTTTTTTCCTTTCTTTTGTAATTACAGTCATTACAATTATTTTTCATATTCTCTGTCTTTATTTTTTTTTTTTTAATCATTAATTCTGCAGAAATGTCAGTCATTACCTGTTCTACAGTGTGTTATGAAGTAGAGCAACAAAGTTTGTTTTGTGAGTGTCTTGTAAAGCATGCAGTAGAGCTGTAGATCTGTCATGTCTTCTGGTGTTTTTGCGTACTTATCCACAAGTGCAGTACGCAACCTTGCTCACGCGTGTCATGATGCTGTGCGCCTTCACAGGTCTCTGTGGACTCTCTGTCCTGGGAATTCACCGTGCTCACCGTGGATGACACCAACATCACTGGCCCTCCTAAGGTACCTATCTGTTTGAGAGTTCAGGCAGGGCTGTAGCATAGAGTGACTGCGGGTGAATGAACAAATGAAAAAAGTGCATGCAAACACGCACGCATGCATGCACACACACAAATGCATGCACACATGCACACACACACACACACACACACACACACACACACACACACACACACACACACACACACACACACCAAAACAGCTACTTCATGGTGCTGAAGAGGCAGTGTGAGTACATTGTTGGAGCTACTGAGTCTGTGAGCAAGTGAAAGAGTCATGTGGGCCACTCAGGATACTGACTGAAGATCAGTAAACTGGAGTGCAGTGACTGGCTAAGGTCAGTAAACTGGAGTGCTTAGACCGGCAGAAGGTCAGTAAACTGGAGTGCTGTGACTGGCTGAAAGCCAAACACACTGGAGTGATTTGACTGGCCGGGGGTCAATGAACTCGAGCACTCTGATGGACTGAAGGTCAAACAAGCTAACTTGATTTGACTATCTGAAGGTCAAACAAAGTGGAATGCTTTGAGTGGCTATAGATGAGTAAACTGGAGTGCTTTGACTTGCTGAAGGTCAGTAAACTGGGGTGCTGTAATTGGCTGAAGGTCATACAAGCTAACTTGATTTGAGTGTCTGAAGGTCAAGTAAGGTGGAGTGCAGTAACTGGCCGAAGATCGGAAAACCGGAGTGCTTTGACTGGCAGATTTGAATGTCTGAAGGTCAAACACACTGGACCATTTTGGCTGAAGGTCAAACAAAGTTGAGTATTTTTAACAGCTGAATGTAAAATAAGCTTGAGCGTTTGGACTGGCCAAAAGTTGCTCAAACTGGGGCGCTCTGACTTGTAATAATAACAGTAATAATAATATGTAACTCGTATATAGCGCCTAATCCACAATTCAAAACAAGAATGGACATCCGAATCAATACATGAAACATGCATACACCAGACAATCCAACGCCAACAGCAAAACGCAGGCAAACACGCGCACATCCCGGAACAATCAGTGCAACCCAGGCATGCAACGCAGCAAGACATGTACTTGCACATTCAGGAACTTCACAGCTGACTGTGCTTTGGAACTGAAAACAACTCATTTCGAACGCCAGCACAGAACATGTGATTGTGGCTGTGTTGCAGGACGGCGTGTACATCAAGGGCCTGTACCTGCAAGGGGCGGGCTGGGACAAGAAGAACTCCGTGCTGATTGAGGCGGAGCCCATGCAGCTCGTCTGCCCCCTTCCCTCCATCCACTTCAAGCCCACCGAAGCCAAGAAAAAGAGCAGCAAGGGTAAGAGAGAGTGTGTGTGGCAGTTAGTCTTCAAGGGGAGTGTCGGAAATTTGCACGAGGTTTTAAAGACCGTCTTGGGTCACAGATATTACCAGAATTATTCTAGAAAGGTTTGTATCATTCTAGAAAGGTTTGTATCTAGTGAATGAAGCCGGAATTTGCAACAGAAAGATTTGTTGTTGAGGAGTATTTGTGTCTTTCACCATGTGCATGCTGTGGGGAGCTGGTTGCAGTCAACTTGAATGCTGATCAACAGAAAGCCACAGCTGATCAATAGAAAGTGATGGCTGATCGATAGAAAGCCATGGCTGATGAATAGAAAGCACGACTGATCAATAGACAGCCTCAGAAGTCGTTTTCTGGCTGCAAATAATTCACCACCATGCAGTTTGTCTTTTGGCCCAACCAGGGGCTACAATTCTTATATCAGTGACCAGATGTGAGAGGCTAGTGTAGTCATTGTGCTTCTGTTGTTCTTCATGGGACACTGAAACTGGTAAAGGAATAGTGCCCACAATGTTTTTTAAAAATATTTTTTGTTTGTATGATGCGATATTTAGTTGCGCACTTTGGGATGATGGTCATATTTCCACTTTTAGCATCACCATGAGATGACCCTGTGTGGTTGACAGGATGTTAAAATCCAGTAACTAAATAACTCGCACGTAGTATTTCCTCAGTGTTTGTTTCTTCCTTCCCCACAGGAATCTACACAGCCCCCTGCTACTACTACCCGAACCGTGCGGGCACCTCGGGTAGACCGTCCTTCATCGTTGCCGTTGATCTGAAGTCTGGAGAGAAGGCTGCTGATCACTGGGTGAAGCGAGGCACGGCCATCCTCATGAGCTTGGACTACTAGGCTGTGTGCAGCCTCATCCATCACCCGACTCTTGTTAAACAAACTTCCTGATGTTTATGCGGCCTCTGGCCCAGTTATTTGTATCTCCTGACTGCTGTTTAACCATTTAGGGGCCGTTTGCTTTGGCCTTGTGAAGGAGAGGGAAGGTAACCATGGACACTTGAGAAAGAATGAGAGAGAGAGAGAAAAGAGTGAGGGAGAGAGAAACAAAAACAAGGTAGTAATGATAGCAAAGGAGGGTAACTACGAAAAAGAGAGAAACAAGAGACGGAGACACAAGAGAGGGCGGTAAGAGAGGTACAAAAAAAACAACGAACAGAATTACGGCTTTCCAAAAACTGAGAGCTGCTGGCTTTTTTGGAAAGTCAGAAAAAAAGAAGAACAAGGAACATGGAGAACTAATGAAGAATATTGCCTGTGTTGTGATGTCATAGACTGGAGAGCACTTTCAAGTATTGAGTTTGTGTCTGTGATTTCAGGTGTTCTTTTAAAAGCCTATGATTTATTTAATTTGTGTAACATTTTGTGCTGATTCAGTACTGATATGTTGTTATCCTCCCTTTCCCAAAACTGATAGCTGCTGGCTTTTTGAAAGTCATCAAAAAAGTAGAAGCAGGACTGCAGAAAATGAGTGAAGAAATGCCAGTAAATACTGTGATGTCATAGACTTAAGGCTCTTCTAAGTATGGAGTTTGTGTCTGTGATTTTGGGTGTTCTTTTCAAAGCCTGTGATTTGTTTGAGTTTTTTAACAGTTTGTGCTGAATCAGTATTGGTATGTTCTTATTTCCCCCCCCCCCCCCCCCCCCTTGATTTATTTAGTTATTTTTGTGTTTTGAATGAAGCTTAATTCCACTCCTGTATTGTTAGTTGTTATATGTTTGAGATGTGTTGACTTTGAGCTGACATTTACATCAACTCTCACTTTAGACAATTTAGACAGTTTGCTTGCCATGGCACGGTAGGGAAAAAAGTGTGTGATATTTCAAAATAATGTTTGTTGTCTCAGCATATCTGCCCGTCCTCAAACACTTTCTCATGTGGTCCAAACAGTGTACGTAACCAGTTTTAAGTGTTTGCTGCTTGGCTTCCACCATGAGAACTTTACACTAGTTGTTCATGTATCTGCATGACTGTTGATGCTGTTTTGTGGATGTGTGTGTGTGTGTGTGTGTGTGTGTGTGTGTGTGTGTGTGTGTGTGTGTGTGTGTGTGATGTGTGTACTCTTGTATGCATTTAGATGTCGTTTTTCTGTTTTTCCTTGACTACCATTTTGCTAAATTATGATAATTAAAAGAAAAATGGTTTGGGGGGGTTGGGGGGGAGGGGATATTATTGTTAATCTGTTTATGAATTGTCCAGTATTTTGTGATAGGTCCGTCCAGATTCTGAACACTTTATCATTTTAAAAAGAATTGATCAGACAGGTGTACGAGTGGCTGAGTGTGTGCTTGAAACTGAGATGAGAATTGGCTTGCTTGGATGTGACTGTGACAATCACAGGTGCTTGACATTAGTTGATATGTGTATCTGTCTGCGATATTAGCGAGAGGTGGATGCGTATTTTTTTTTTGTGGGGTGACATCTTGAACTGATCACAGTCAGAATCTGCTATGATCAGTTCTAGATGTTCACTCTCCATCCCCACCGCCAAATTGTTATAAAAATAAAAATTCAACTCATGTCAGGTGCCTGTGTAGAGTGAAAATGTGGGATGATACTGTTAAGCTCTGTCTGTGACTGGATTAATCATGAGAAAGAAGAAAAAAGTTTCTTTTGTTGTTGTTATTGTTAACATTTTCAAGGTTTGCTTTTGAAACATGATGAGTTCCATTCCACACAGTGACTTGAAACACAAGATAAAAAGTATTAAAGATGTGTATTTATAAAACAAAATGCAGTGTGTTTTCATTTGCATGTGTATGACGTGAAGTAGTTCTTATCTGTTTCATTTCCACAGTTTAAACAGTGCCCAGGAGGCATTCTGGTACAGATTATCAGAGCATGGTCACCAGTGTGGCTACCTATTGAACAAATGTGGTCACCAGTGTGGTGTGAGCCGGTTTGGCCTAGCGGTAAGGCGTTAGGCTGGTAAGCAGAGGGACCTCGGTTCGAATCCGCTTCAGCTCTCCTTTCTCTTCAAAAGTTGTGGTCTGTGGACATTGTCTTGTGACTTTGTCCCTCACAATTATGAAACATTAAAATGGCTCTCATCGCTGCCCACCTTAATGCAGAAGTCATTCTGGTGGTGACAATGTAGTGATAAGTATATAATCTCCCCCCACCCACTCACCCCCACCTCCATACCCCCTTCTCCCCGTCCCTAATCAAACCTTATGGTTTCTGTGGACGTTAAGCAGTATGTTTACTTACTTTACTTACTTGTATGACGTGTGGCTGTATATTGAACAAGTGTGGTCACTAGTGTGGCTGTATGCTGGATTAGTGTGGTCACCAGTGTGGCTATATATAGAACAAATTTGGTCACCAGTGTGGCTATATATAGAACAAGTGTGGTCGCCAGTGTGGCTGTATATAGAACAAGTGTGGTCGCCAGTGTGGCTGTATATAGAACAAGTGTGGTCGCCAGTGTGGCTATATATAGAACAAGTGTGGTCACCAGTGTGGCTGTATGCTGGATTAGTGTGGTCACCAGTGTGGCTATATATAGAACAAGTGTGGTCACCAGTGTGGCTATATATTAAATGAGTGGTCACCAGTGTGGCTGTATATTGAAGGAGTGTGGTCACCAGTGTGGCTGTATATTGAACAGGTGTGGTAACCAGTGTGGCTGTGTATTGAAGGAGTGTGGTCACCAGTGTGGCTGTATATTGAAGGAGTGTGGTCACCAGTGTGGCTGTATGCTGGATTAGTGTGGTCACCAGTGTGACTGTATATTGAAGGAGTGTGGTCACCAGTGTGGCTGTATATTGAACAGGTGTGGTAACCAGTGTGGCTGTGTATTGAAGGAGTGTGGTCACCAGTGTGGCTGTATATTGAAGGAGTGTGGTCACCAGTGTGGCTGTATATTGAATTAGTGTGGTCACCAGTGTGGCTGTATATTGAATGAGTGTGCTCACCAGTGTGACTGTATATTGAAGGAGTGTGGTCACCAGTGTGGCTGTGTATTGAAGGAGTGTGGTCACCAGTGTGGCTGTGTATTGAAGGAGTGTGGTCACCAGTGTGGCTGTATATTGAATTAGTGTGGTCACCAGTGTGGCTGTATATTGAATGAGTGTGGTCACCAGTGTGGCTGTGTATTGAATGAGTGTGGTCACCAGTGTCACACACTATCACACTCACACACACACACACACACACACACACACACACACACACACACACACACACACACACTATCACACGCACGCACGCACGCACACACACACACACACACACACACACACACACACACACACACACACACAGGCATGTACAATTTAAAAATGAACGCTTTTCATTCAAAACCTTCAGCAGAATTTCCATTTGTCGCTAGACAGATGGACAAATACGTTATTTAATGTGAAAATGAAAACAAATGTGGCGTAGCTGATTTTTTAAATGATTTTTAAATATTATTATCGGAGGGGAAAGGGGATGGGGAAGAGGAGGAAGATTCATAACAACAAAATCGAAGAAAGCAAAGGGGTGTGTGGAGAGGGAATATAGAAGAATATGCGCAATTCATCGTTTACATCTTGAAATAGTACACCCAATTAATGCATTGCAAAAAAAAAAAAAAAAAAGCAGTACACGAAGATATAAATTATGTAAGGGTAATAACAGCAGTAAATTATTTACAAACCGCAAACCTCTGAAATAAATAATTTAGATCCCCACGCTGCACAAACTGAGATAACAAATTACATCCACGTTGAGACACCGCAAGCGAAAAAAATAACAATGGCTACGAGCAATTTCAATCACAATTAGCTAAGCAGCAAGACACACACACACACACACACACACACACACACACACACACACACACACGTTCTTATATACACACGCGCGCGCACACAAACACATACATCCACGCACGCACACACACACACACACACACACACACACACACACACACACATACACACACACCACATAAGTCAACTGAAATAATTGAATAACAAGTGGCGGCGGGAGGGTGTACAGAATTTGCTAGCTGCAGTAAGTTTTAAACAGACGGGTCTTCAGTCTTGTATCACTGCAGTCATCATCTTACGCCGACTCTTTAATAATACAGAACAATTGTCCACTTCAATGCGGTAGCGACCCAAACGATTTTACTTCAAAAAGGCATCGATAGAAATTCGAAGAATTTATTTTGTAACCAATGCAAGTAGTATGTTATAGAACAAAAATCGTCACACACTGTTAACGCGTAGGCCGGTGTCACAGGCTGAACGCAGCTCAACACGTGCATATAAGTCGTGTTTTACTCGGTACTACTCGCAACGCAGATAAGGTACCAAATTAATCTATCGTCGATCCTTTTGGGCAAAGGGTCGGGGATGGGGGGGGGTGGGGGGGGGGGGGGGGGGGGGTGTAGGGAGAAGAGGTAGTTTGTTTGAAACGAAGATGAGGGTAATTGGCTGGCGTGGACGAGACTGAATCAAAGTCGTGTTTGTGTGACGTCTTTCGAGCGCTCATAAATCGTCCGCAAGACCCCTGTCTAAAAAAAAATACAGCCCATGACGTAAATGTCTGCGCTGAGTGCTCGCAAATCACAATCGACAAAAGATTGTCGTCACTGTAACACACTCGTCCTGAGGTGACCCTGAGTGAGAGCCCAGGAGAGATCAAAAGCAGGGAGGTGGAGCTGGGCTCTCATAGCTAGATGGTCTCTCCTGCTGCAAAGTTGCTCTTCAACAGTTGCTTTTTGCACGCTGTCTTCGGGACTTTGCCCCGCACAGCTGTTCAAACGGCAATCAGTGCAGTACACAAGTTAATGACGGTCTCTTCGGGGTGTACGGGTCGAAGCGCTTGGACGAACTATTGATCTCTACCACCCCCCACCCCCCACTCCCCCTTCTCCGTCCCTAATAAGCCTTATACGGCTTCTGTGGTCGTAAAGCACAATGAAAGAAGATGACCCTGAGCAGTTTACGGGACTAACAGTCCCCAAACAGCACAGCGGCTAATCACGTCTGATCAGATCCTACAAGCCACACAGCATAATACATCTATACGTCTGTGACCTAAAGCACATAGATAATACATCTATCACGTCTGATCAGATCCCACAAGCCACACAGCATAATACATCTATCACGTCTGATCAGATCCTACAAGCCACACAGCATAATACATCTATCACGTCTGATCAGATCCTACAAGCCACACAGCATAATACATCTATCACGTCTGATCAGATCCCACAAGCCACACAGCACAATACATCAATCATCATCAATACATAAACACATACAATGCAGCAGCACGTGAATAATGTCTGCTCTATGCTCACAAACCACAGTCCTAATCCTAAACACACACAATGCAGCAGCACGTGAATAATGTCTGCTCTATGCTCACAAACCACAGTCCTACTCTAAACACACACAGTGCAACAGCACGTGAATAATGTCTGCTCTTTGCTCACAAACCACAGTCCTACTCCTAAACACACACAATGCAGCAGAACGTGAATAATGTCTGCTCTATGCTCACAAACCACGGTCCATAAGACCCCTGTCTAATACAACGCAAGTCGGAGTCCTAGACATGATCTTAACACTTACAGCACAATACGTTAAGTCAAGTCTGCGTGCCCTCAACCGGCCGGGTCAGGGGTAAAAAAAAAAAAAAAAACTAAGTCAAAAACAAACACAAACAACAAAACACAACTAACAGTCAAAAACAAACACAAACAACAAAACACAACTAACAGTCAAAAACAAACACAAACAACAAAACACAACTAACAGTCAAAAACAAACACAAACAACAAAACACAACTAACAGTCAAAAACAAACACAAACAACAAAACACATAACAGTCAAAACACAAACACAAACAACAAACACACAACTAACAGTCAAAAACAAACACAACAACAAAAACACAACTAACAGTCAAAAACAAACACAAACAACAACAAAACACAACTAACAGTCAAAAACAAACACAAACAACAAAACACAACTAACAGTCAAAACAACACAAACAACAACAAACACAACTAACAGTCAAAAACAAACACAAACAACAACAAAACACAACTAACAGTCAAAAACAAACACAAACAACAAAACACAACTAACAGTTAAAAACAAACACAAACAACAACAAAACACAACTAACAGTCAAAAACAAACACAAACAAAAACAAAACACAACAAACAGTCAAAAACTAAAAGAAACAAAAACAAACAATCAAAAAAACTGTCAGAGCACAACACGTGAAGTCATGTTTGCATGGTCTCCGGTCAAGGGTCACAAAACACCCCTGTCACAGCACAACACGTGAAGTCTGGTCTGCATGTTCTTAGGTCGAAAGTCACAAAAACACCCCATCACAGCACAACACGTGAAGTCATGTTTGTATGTTCTTAGGTCGAAGGTCACAAAAACACTCCTGTCACGTACATCACAACACGTGAAGTCATGTTTGCATGGTCTCCGGTCAAGGGTCAGAAAAACACCCCTGTCACAGCACAACACGTGAAGTCATGTCTGCATGTTCTTAGGTCGAAGGTCAGAAAAACACCCCCGTCACAGCACAACACGTAAAGTCTGGTCTGCACGTTCTCAGGTCCAGGGGCAGGAAAAAACACCATGTCATAGCACAACACGTGAAGTCATGTCTGCATGTTCTCAGATCGACGGTCAGGAAAAAACCCCATGTCATAGCACAACACGTGAAGTCATGTCTGCATGTTCTCAGATCGACGGTCAGAAGAAAAAGAAAAAAGACCCATGTCATAGCACAACACGTGAAGTCATGTCTGCCTGTTCTCAGGTCGGGGATCAGAAAAAAACACCCCTGTCACGTACAGCACAACACGTACGTCGTGTCTGCATACTCCCAGGTCACAAAAACACCCCTGTCACGTACAGCACAACACGTACGTCGTGTCTGCATGTTCTCAGGTCACAAAACACCCCTGTCACGTACAGCACAACACGTGAAGTCATGTCTGCATATTCTCAGGTCACAAAAACACCCCTGTCACGTACAGCACAACACGTACATCGTGTCTGCATGTTCTCAGGTCACAAAAACACCCTGTCACGTACAGCACAACACGTACGTCATGTCTGCATGTTCTCAGGTCACAAAAACACCCCTGTCATGTACAGCACAACACGTAAAGTCATACTGTATGCTCTCAAATCGGGGTCAAAAAAGACCCCTATTTATAGGCAGCCCCAAACCAGACAAAGGACGATATCACTCTAGTCTAATCATGATATATTTAAAGGGCTGCCAGTGACGTCACTCGACGCCTGTGACGTAACTGGGTAATTACATCACTAGTGCTACATGGTAGCTACAAGTACTTCACTGGTATAAAGTTAACTGGAGGGCATCGCGCGGGCGCGCTTCCCTCCCCACACACACACACAGCACGCACACGCACCACACGCACGCACACCACACACCACACACACACACACACACACACACACACACACACACACACACACACACTGATACACACACACACACTGATACACACACACGCGCGCGCGCGCACATACACACACACACACACACACACACACACACACACACACACACACACACACGCCGACCGAATTTCTTTCCTACGGGTTTCTTCGGCGTGTTTCAGACTCAGAAAGCAATAAACTATATTTCTATTCAAGGGGAACACAACTTGACTACCGGGTATCAAACAACGCATAGCTAAACGGTAAAAGGAGAGTGGCGTTAGATTAAGGAGTGGATGAAGATGAGCAGTCTGATTCACCACTATAAAACCACAATTCTAAATCCCAGTCAATCTAGTAGATCAGTGTTAGGGCATAATAAGTTGCATCAACATCAAACATTACTTCGCAAATTATATTTAAAAAAACTTGAAATGTGAAAACTTCAACAATTATCAACATTCGATCAGTTACAATTTATCCACACACACACACACACACACACACACACACACACACACACACACACACACACACACACACAAATCCTGAGAAAATCGAAGGTGGAGTCCAGAGAAACATTTACACTCAAATACTAATTGTTAGAAAACAAAACAAACAGAAACAACCACACAACAACAACCGAAGAGACGATGAAAAAGCAGATCGACATCTCACGCAAAACCCGAAAGGGGAGGAAAACGAAACGCAAATATCAGACCACAAACACATTACTTATCTGCAAATACATGATAGAAGTAATCAATATTGGCTAGTTCGTACAGAGTGCAAATTGTTTGGTAAAACAGAAACTCAATGCCCGGATGCAGTTGACTTGATCTAGGCCCGAAGTACAAAATCAGCAGTACAAAATAGTATACTACATCCGCACGACAAAATGTACAAAATAGTATACTACATCCGCACGACAAAATGTAGAAAATAGTATACTACAGCCGCATGACAAAATGTACAAAATAGTATACTACACCGCTGACAAAATGTACAAAATAGTATACTACATCCGCACGACAAAATGTACAAAATAGTATACTACAGCCGCTCAACAAAATGTACAAAATAGTATACTACAGCCGCTTGACAAAATGTACAAAATAGTATACTACAGCCGCTTGACAAAATGTACAAAATATGTATACTACAGCCGCACGACAATAATACGGTCCAAACAAATGTGACAGCCCTCCACCAGATACGACTGGCCGGCTCTCACCTTTTAGCCAGATAGTTCCGCTCACTTAGACAAGCAAAGTAAACGACACAACGCGCGTTCAAACTCGTGCTTGGAACTACACAGACCCAAGGCACTCGATCTGCTTTTTCTTCTTCTACCTAATACTATTATTCTTCTAATACTGGGCCGGGCGCACATAGTAGAGCGTCAGTGGTCCAGTGAAACTTACGCACGCCTGCATGGCAGCTTTGGTCCCTTCCGTTAAAATGTCCTTTAAAATGGTTTAAAAAAAACAAAAAAAATCGACACAGTCTCTGGCGGGCTAGCTATTGGGCGATTCAGGCGGGGTTGTTAACTCCCTTGACTTTTGCCCGGCATCGCTTAAGTCCCTTGGCTGCTTTTACTTCCGGTGCGTACTTTCTTCACAATGGAAGGCGGTGACAGTGAATTTGCGAATTTTACACTGCCAGCTTTAAAGGCATTTTTGGAGGCCCGTAGTCAGAATGTGTCTGGCAACAAGCAATAACTTGTTGCTCGTGCTACAGGATGCCCCAAAACGCATTTTTTCTACGAACTCGCGATCTTCTGTTCAGCCAAAAATCGACGCAAAAACACTTTTTTTCCACCCTCCATCCCTTTCCACGGTAATTTTTGCAACTACAACAGTATTGGCATTTGTACTGCTTCACGATTCTAGATTCAACTTCCACTGTTATACACAGCGTGAAGCAACGCCTACTCAGAAATCGGCCCGGAAGTGCGCTGCGGCCTCTCGCGACTTCTTGCGCGAAAGATTACAAAGCGCATTCACTCTAGCAAACCAGCTTCGCTGAATCGCCCAATACAGCAGGCAGCGGGTGACACGGGCTTCGGTGCCAAGGCCGTCCATGAATAGCTCAGGTGGAGGAGGGACTCACGTGGAAGTCACCAGAACATCATGACGAGGAAAGACTAAATCGTAGCAAAGAATACATTTCTGACTGTGTGACTTGCCACGCAGCTTGCAGCTGAAACAAAACCTACAGCTTACATTCAGATCACTGGAAGTGACCCCCGCCCCCCTCCCCATCCCCACCCCAACCCCCGCTTTTAGTTTGGGGGGAAGGTGGGGGGTGTAGAGGCTGATGTGGACGTACAGCAGACTCTGCTATTGAGATTTGTTTGTTTTCACGGGGGGAGGAGGGGGAGGTTCAAGCTACTCTGTAGTAAAGCTATACTCTGTAGCAGTAAACCTATACTCTGTAGCAGTAAACCTATACTCTGTAGCAGTAAATCTATACTCTGTAGTAAAGCTATACTCTGTAGCAATAAACCTATACTCCGTAGCAGTAAACCTATACTCTGTAGCAGTAAACCTATACTCTGTAGTAAAGCTATACTCTGTAGCAGTAAACCTATACTCCGTAGTAAACATAATTATACCCTGTATCAAACTTCTGCTGCTCCTACGTTCAGGTCTGCGAATCGTGTTCGTGTCGGCCATTCCGTCTCTCGACTTCCAGGACTACAGTGGTGGTCATCCGGCGACACATCGTGTTCCTGTCCAACCCGTCTCTTGGTCCACTGGACTACAATGGTGGTCATCCGGCGACACATCGTGTTCCTGTCCAACCCGTCTCTTGGTCCCCTGGATTACAATGGTGGTCATCTGGCGACACATCGTGTTCATGTCCAACCCTCCTCGGTCCACCTGGACTACAGTGATGGTCATCTGGCGACACACTGTTCATGTCCCACCCGTCTCTCGGTCCACTGGACTACAGTGGTGGTCATCAGGCGACACATCGTGTTCATGTCCAACCCGTCTCTTGGTCCCCTGGATTACAATGGTGGTCATCCGGCGACACATCGTGTTCCTGTCCAACCCGTCTCTTGGTCCCCTGGACTACAGTGGTGGTCATCTGGCGACACATCGTGTTGCTGTCCAACCCATCCCTCGGTCCTCCCTTGGACTACAGTGCGGGTCATCTGGCGACACAACCTGTTCATGTCCCATCCCCTCTCTCGGCCTACTGGGCTGCAGTGCCGTTGTGGTCATCTGGCGACACATCGTGTCCGAATCCAACCCGTCTCTCGGTCCTCCCCTGGATTACAATGGTGGTCATCCGGCGACACATCGTGTGCCTGTCCAACCCGTCTCTTGGTCCCCTGGATTACAATGGTGGTCATCCGGCGACACATCGTGTTCGGGTCCAGCCCGTCACTTGGTCCCCTGGACTACAATGGTGGTCATCCGGCGACACATCGTGTTCGGGTCCAGCCCGTCACTCGGTCCCCTGGACTGCAGTGCCGTGGCGATCACCAACTGGCGACACCAAGCCCGCATCTCACGTGCTGTGTACCGTTTGGCGTTTTCTGAAAGCAGAATGAAGATACGTTATGTATATATCACTCAGGAGCTGTGTGAAAGTCCAGGTGGACGTCTTGGGCTCAACGTCCCTAATAGTCCGTATGGTCTCTGTGGACGTAAAGCAACACTGGAACATAGCGTCAGAGCTCAGGAGCTGTGTGAAGGTCGAGATGGCCGTCCTGGCTGAACGTCCCTAACAGTATTTATGGTCTCTGTGGACGTAAAGCTATGCTGGAACATGGTCACAGCGTCAGAGCTCAGGAGCTGTGCGAAAGTCGAGGTGGACGTCTTGGGCTCAACGTCCCAAACAGTCCTTATGGACCGTGTGGACGTAAAGCAACACTGAACGCGAACTTGAGGAACCGCAATGCAGCATCCTGGCCCATGAGTGTAATAATAATAACAACGATGACAGTAATGCTGATGATAATAGGCTAATAATAGTAATAATAATGATAATGAAATATCTGTAAAGCGTACACAAGTACAACTACAAAGACCTGAATCGCCTACGGTAACTCTCACCTGGCATGCGTGTAAATACAAGGTACATAAACATAAACACGCACGCCTGGTGAGAGTTCCGTACCTCTGGTGGACTTTATGTACCTTGTATTTACACGCATGCCAGGTGCGAGTTCCGTACCTCTGGTACAGTTTATGTACCTTGAATTTACACGCATGCCAGGTGAGAGTTACCGTAGGCGACTCAGGTCTTTGTTGTACTTGTGTTACCTATTTCGAGCGCTAATTAACTCCCTTGATTCTGCACGTGCGCTCGTTCTGTTTCAGATTTGTGTTGTCATCAGCATGCTAATGACATCATATGTAAGTCTTTTATTCCAAATGACGTGTCTTTGTACAAAGACTCGAGATGTACTGGTTTGGTTACTCTAAGCTAACATCGTAATCGAACGCTAAATTTGACGATTCAGTGGAAGTCAGAATCTAAGGGCCTAGAAGAGTCGTGACAAATCAAATCCAGGTGTGTACGAACATCGCTTGACATTTTATTTTGTGGCAGACCGAATAGTTTGTGTTGAACTGAAACTGGAATCCTTAGTCAGGCCATGTTGAATAGATTGATTTGAAATCGAGATTGACCTAGTTATGTGCCCGTTGTAGTTTTTCCAGAGGTACTTTTAGTTTTAACAATCATATCTATCTGGTTTTGCCCCGGGGTCTGCTAGTCTCGATAGGTCTACGAGCAGGATAGATCTAGATCTACCCCAAAACTAGTCTCTCTCTCTCTCTCTCTCTCTCTCTCTCTCTCTCTCTCTCTCAGGATAGATCTAGATCTACCCCAAACCTCCTCTCTCTCTCTCTCTCTCTCTCTCTCTCTCTCTCTCTCTAGCAGGATAGATCTAGATCTACCCCAAAACTACTCTCTCTCTCTCTCTCTCTCTCTAGCAGGATAGATCTAGATCTACCCCAAAACTACTCTCTCTCTCTCGATCCTGATGTGCACTCTGAGTGCGGTACACCGACAGGACCCAGTCTCAGCAATCTACATGTCATCTATTCCACACTTGTAGTCATTCTTACCTAGCCGAGTCGGTCGATCGATGAATGAATACCTGAACCCCAAGCAACCGAAGTGAAGGGACACAGGGATCCCAAGCTCTTGCCGGCCACGGCCAAATAAATGCGAGTGAATCCCTGCAGTATTCTTTTCAGGTCTCAGACTAGGCCAGTCAGGCTACTGCAGGCCAACCAAAGGGAAATCAACATAAAAAGAAGAGGTACTATATTCGCGAGTCGTCAAATCAATGCGAGTCAATCATTGCATCCATGGACCTACATATGCCCGTGCTTGCATGTATACACTAGCTGGCAACATGGATAGATGCAATTTAGGATAGGCCCATTTCAGAGCTGTACGTGTAAAAGTCGAGGTGGACGTCCTGGGTTCCCAGTCCCTAATTGTGGTCGGTACGGTAACTCTGGGCGTAATGGAGCAACAGTAAAAGATGAACAAACGGATAAGCCCGTGACTGATCCCGACAAACCACAACTGCAAGGCAAATGTGTCAGTGGCCCAAATGATCACGCTAGCTGTCTGCATGTACATGTTCTTCTGAAATGTATCACACTGACACTGTAAAAAAAAAGTGACAGGCCGTATAATTTGCCTATCCGGCTGATTGTCTCTGTCAGTCCGGCTGATCATCTTTGTTTGTCCGGCTGATCGTCTTTGTTTGTCCGGCTGATCGTCTTTGTCTGTCCGGCTGATCGTCTCTGTCCAGTTGATCGTCTTTGTTTGTCCGGCTGATCGTCTCTGACCGACTGATTGTCTTTGCCTGTCCGACTTATTGTCTCTGTCCGACCGATCGTCTTTGCCTGATCGTCTTTGCCTGTCCGGCTGATCGTCTTCGCTGCCGGCAGCAGCATGGCGAAGTGGAAGTTGGCGACGCACATGGCGGTGGCCATGCGGGAGGCGGAGAAGCAGGCGGAACAGAAACGTGTCGCGGACGAGCAGCGCGCAGAGAGCATCAAGAACAGCACGATCCTCAGGAGCATGCAGAGACAGAGTTCCGTGGTGGGCAGACGGGCCAAGGTCAGCTTCGTCAAGGCCGAACGATTGTGAGTGACTCGTGATCATTCATGCCAAGCACCGGTTTACGGCACCCTTCTTCCTTCTTCCAACCGCCGCCGTAATTGGTTTAGAAGCACGCCACGGGTCTCCGGAAAACTGTCGGCTAACTGACGTTTTTTTCGTTAGGCGCTCGGATAGCGGCAAGTTTGCAACAGACAACTCAGTTTGCATCAGCAATAAGTTTGCAACAGAAAACGCAGATTGTATCAGGCGTTCCTTTTATAACCGTCCACAGTGCTTACGCCATTACAAATGAAACCAAAATTGTTTGAATCGAGACGGAACTTATATTTTTTATCCCTGGGCGGACGCGCCTCATGTATACGTGCGTGCCTCAACGCTATGTTGCTTTCACAGTCTTATTATCAGCCCAAACCTTTCGGAGGGCGCTGACATCGGCGGTGGACAGCTGCGTGGAGATAAAGAGTGTGCCCCTGATATTCAGTGGTGTAACCAAATCTGGCAGAGTTTGGAGGATGGTGCCGGAAAGCGATGTTCGGAGTTTGTAAGACAACTAGGCCTACGTAGAGCTTTTAACGTTCCATCAATCACAATCATGACGAAACTATGGAATTTGACAAATAAAATAAAAATCTTCCCAAAAATCTAAAAGCAGGACCCCCCCCCCCATCTCCCCCAAAAACACACACACACACACACACACACACACACACCACACACACACACACACACACACACACAACAACAACAACAACAACAACAACAACAACAACAACTAATATTTCTATATATAGATTAAATTCTTAAAAAGTTAGATTTTTATTATTTCAAAGATATATATATATATATATATATATATATATATATATATATATATATATATATATATATATATGCCAGCGGCGTTTTACTCGATTTCTCGTCCTGTTTGTCCTTTTTATTTACTGTTATGATTTGGTTGTTGTTGTCGTTGTTGTTAATGTACAGCGCCGTGAGCTCGTAGTTGTTGACGGGGTACAGTGCTGGCTCAGCGCTACGTTTGAACGTCGTGAAAACAAACGTCAGTGCTACCATTCTGTGCCTAAGCCGTCTGAGTCAGTGACGTCATGAACAAGGCCGGCACGTGTGGCAAAGGTATCCTATACCTCACGAGCTGACTTTTTTTCGCTTTTTCTCCTGCTCTCCGTTGGTGAAGAACGAAGCAAAATGGCTGCGCCGTGAGGAATTCAACATTTTTTTGACAAGCAGAAGAAGGAAAAAAAAAGAGGAAAAAATAGATGCAGCGGAAAATATCTGCACAATTTCTACGTGTCTCGGACCAACTTCCGTCTTTGGCTGGGTTCCCCTTTAACGCTGAGTCAGCTGCGGAGGTCGTATTAGGGCGAAATACACGCCTTTATCAAGCTGCAAAACGACGCTTAAACAACAGTTAAACGGTGAAAAACGATGATTACCCCCAAAATTCGCATATTGTGTTTTGTTCTAATAAATAGCGTGTTTTTTGTTTTGTTTTGTTTCAACCGTTTGTGTGTTTGGATCTTGTTTTAGAACGCTAGCCAAATCACAAGCCAAAGTCTCATTTGCTGTTCAGGTTACGCGTCTGTTAAAGGGGACACCAAAGGAAGGCGCAAGTTGCCCTGAAAACGTAAAAAACACTATAAATAATAGCTCGTATCTAGCGCTGTACCACTTCAACAGTTACGAGCTCACGGCACTGTGTGTGCGTTATTAACAACGACAATAACGACAAAATCATAAAAGTCCCTTTAAAAAGGACAAATACTACGTCACAGCGTAAATTGAAAATTTTGGGGCATTAAGGGATTGCCCTACCCAGATTGCCCTACCCAGATTGCCCTAGGGTAATTCGGGCTCCTGATTTTCCCCAGAAAAAAATCGGGTGGCTAATTTCTTCATGGGGAAATCTCGGTGGATTCCCCTTAGGGAAGTCGGAATCTTTTGATTCCCCCTAGGTCAGTAGGGAGTACGGAATTCCCTCAAATGACTGGTTTTGACTAGTAATCAGGCCGAGAGTGTACTTTTTCCTCATGTACTCTCCACCAGACGAACAAATAATCATAATCTTTAAAGGACAAGTCCAAGGTTAGGGGTGATTTTTGACACAATTTCCGTTAAAGCTCGCTGAGAACGATGATGTAGGTGAAACTGTGGCCTGAGGGTTATAAATGCACGAAAAAGGCATTTTCTGTCGTACCGAAAGCGTCGCCATGACGCCCAAATCACGTGACCATATGCCTACTACGTCACTCTGGGGAGTCGCTGCAAAATGGCCAACTCGAGCTCCGAAGACGAAACTGATACTTTGCCCGAGAGACCCACAAGGATACAGCCGTATCAGTTTGAGCCTGTCAGGCAGGATTTTGAAAGAGTACCGGAACATCGTGTCAGCTTCGAAGCAAACTCCATGCGGTATTCCATGGGGTTTGCGAAATCGCACTCACTGAGATGCTCGCTACACAAATGGGCGTGATGCGGCGCACAAGAAAGTCAGCTCGTTTGAATTGTATAAATTTAATCCACTTTCGCTTCACTGCGGGTCGATTGCGTGGGAGCTCGTGCATTGTTATACCTGGGGTCGTCTGCGAATTGTTACAATTCGCGGCAACACAGTAGGCCGGCATAGTTAACTTTTTTGTCGACCACACGCATACACAGTTTACTGAAGAATCTAAGATGCAACCGCACTGACTCCCAGACTGACGTCACTTCCGGGGAAAG